>JANHFJ010004204.1:137826-154617 GCA_032468195.1 Cerberus rynchops | reverse complement strand
CCCAGCCACGCCCACCAAGCCACGCCCACAGAACCGGTAGTAAAAAAAATTGAATTCTACCACTGGGCCTATTGTATTCATTCTTAGTGACCATTGTTGATATTTTTATTCCACTGTTTTCTTTTTATTCTTTTAATGAGTTTGTTAGCCACCAAAGATCACCTTTGCAAGATGGGAAGCCATATAAATTGATTAAATAAATACATTTCTAAAACCAGAATCAAGGCATATGATTCCAATATGGATTAAAAATGAATGTACTGGGCATGAGGACTGGAGTAGAAAAATTCAGGATGCCTTTTATAAATACCACACCTCCTCTTCCAAATTCCTAACTGTTGGAATTATGACTTCTTCCCTGTGTAGGCTATTCAACAAATTATCAGTGTGTACCTTATCAAGTCAAGTCAAGTAGGTTTTATTGTCATTTCAGCCATATACAGTACAGTACACACTGAAACGAAACAACATTTCCCCAGGACCAAGGTGCTTATGAAATTGAACTACATTATGATAAAGCTAATGGATAATTTCCATATCACAACGCAATCTTTAGAAGCAACATTCTATTTAATAGCTGGCATTGTACAGCTGAAATTTCGGCAATTTCTTTTCAGCTGGAAAATACAACTCAGGTTCCTGAGCTTCCAGAAAACTACCAATTAATGCAGTGTTTTCCTGAGAAAAAGCAAGATGAACTTTTTTTTGGTATATATTTCAACTTAAATGTGGAGCTTGGATAATTAAAAATGAGCATTTTACCTCACGGATGGTTTGTGTTTCCATTGCTAAATTTAACAGCATCTCTAAACCCCAGGTGAAATGAAATTCAGCATCTCTAAACCCCAGGTGAAATGAAATTCACCTACTGAAGTGTTTCTATAGCCTTCTAAGTATTAATCAAGGTCCAATCTTGCCTAGGGTTTTTTATTTTTATTTTTGAGATGACCTAAGGTCGGCTAGGTGCTGCCATCTGCTGGGTTTTTTATTTTTATGAAGTACTAAACCTATATCTCTTTTTCTACGGTGTGGAAATTGTCTTACAAAGTACCTGAGAGGCATACAATAAATACCCAATAGCATACTGAAATCCTATGCATATTTCTTGTCCAGATTTCTTATTGTATATTGTGCAAGCTGTAAAACTGCCCAATTAAGCTTTAAAGTTTCTGTCACATTTGTTCCAATTCAGCAAATAAACAGATTGTGCATTTATGCATTATATCAAGTCTTATAACTGAATAATCACAACCTCTTTGGATTTAATGGCCATACATATATAATTTTAATGCACAAAAATTAGTATTATCTGCTTTTAAACAAAATTTGTTATTTTTTTTTCTGGAAGAGATTTTGTTAATGAGCCTCCATTTATTGTTTTTGGGTTTGTGAAAAACACTTCTGGCATGAAAGGGCATCAAACAGGAAACAAATCTTGTTCAAATTTTGAACAAAATCTAGATAAGCCATAATGTCTTGGCAACAACATTTATGCTATGCCACACTCCGATAAATTAGTCTTATTGACAAAATCACACAGAGATATGATGAAGGACTCTTTGCTGCCCAAACAGGACATTTTATAAGGAGGAATAATATATTGATTATTTATGCAGGAAAATAATTAAACTCAGTGTGTGTTTTTCTTGAGGGAAATGAAGGGCATAGGTTATATTTAGGTGAGGAATACATTAAGACATATACCATGTGATGTTTAATTTTTTCTTGAAATTAAAAAATACAATTTATTTATCAAGTGCTTATTAAAACAAAACCCACATTTAAAAAAAAATAAAATAAACATTGTTGGGTTTAAAAAAATAAACACTGTCTAAATACAAATTTAGACAGATCAAAAAGTAGGATCAGAAGAAGATATTTATAAAAAAAACTATAAAGACATCCAGGTAATAATGCTTTTGTATTACGCCAATATGACAATAAAAATGACAACAATAGAAGAGCATATTTGTAGCTCAGGGTTGAGCTCTGGGGTTCTTGGTGCTCTCTGAGTTTGGCTGTTTTCTTGTTTCGTTATCAAAGAAGGCAACATCATCTGCAATAAAACAATCAAGCTCAGAGAGTACGAAGGACCCCACAAAATGACAATCAGACAAATCTTGGGGAGGGAGGGCATATTACATAGCTAGGTTGCAACTTCTAAAATAAAACAATTTTATCTTGCTGTAACCAGCTTCACTTTAGAGGTGGATGGTATTTGTAAAACAACACCAGCCAAAGTTCTTAACATGAACAAGAAGGCAACAGAAGAATATATTTCTTTAAGTGTTTAGTTCCTACATTAGCATAGTATAATATTTTTCCCTGTTTGATGAGGTTATACCTCACCTTTCTTTCTGGCACTGAAATCAGTGTATTAAATGCACATGTACTAAAGAGAGATGGTATCTGATCCTATGCTGCCAACAACTGTATTGTGTAGAAAAGATTTTCAACATGGAAACAGTTGTCATGGTGTTACAATTTGATCAAGCTGCTGGCTTCTCAAAATATGTTATTAATCAGACAATTATACTGAAAATCCTATAAACTGTGTTATGAACATCTGACTTTGCATAAAAGAATCAAGCTATAAACGTAGTAGGATGCAGAACTTCTTTACCTTTATCAAAACTAACATATTAAAAAAAAAGGTTTAATTTTTCAGAACCAAATAGATTTTGATAGATGGAAAGATATCATCTTTTGACAAACTGTATTTGGTATACGTATGCTTCTGAAAATTTAACAAATATGACTAATTAACTAAAATCTTGTTTTACATTTTCTTTTATTTCATTTGCATCTTGTTGATGGAACTTAGGAGGATTTAGGAGTCCAGAGGACTTCCTGGATGTCGCCTTGTTTTTCATTCTTTTCTGGTTTCATTTATGTTTGTGTTGAAGCACTGTAATACAGACTGAGCAAAAACTGCTCTGTCAGTCGCTGAACAAATCTCCTTTTGACTTCCATGGAACAGTTTTTTGATAAATGTCTAATGGCTAATAGTTGCAGTTTTTCTCCATCAAGGTGAGAAGCTGAACTTTTCAGTTATACTTACTCAGCTCTGCCTAAATCTTGACATAACTTATTGTGCCTAATTACATGATAATGCATCAAGGAAGGGGTACTGCTATTACTCACCGGGAGTAAATCCCCCCCCACATGCTTAGGACAGCCAGTAGCTTTTTGCATTAAATAAATGTGTGGAGTTGAGATATGTATATCTATATCTTACCTAATAATGGAGTGATCTACCTTTTTATTTTTATCTTTAGATTAGTATCTAGTCATTATTGAAGCACTTACATTAGCAGATAAAAGCATGTTTACATTTATAAATACCTACACTCATCTACACTTAAGACACTATGCCTTAACACGTTTTAATTTCAGCTGACAGATTGAAACAGTGAACTGTTCTACAGCTCTTCCTTACTCTCTCTGTCCTACATACACATAGAGAAGCACTCTCTTTTTCCTTCTAATTCTTAACCATTCCTCTTTTCATTAGAAAAATCCCTGACCACCTCTGTCTCCTTCCCCATTACTTGTATTGAGCAAAAGGAAGTCGTTTGGTTCACCCATGAAGAGTATCTCCTCTTCCTATTAGGAGCTTCTAGCTTCTCCCATTGCTGTCTTATCTCTGGCTGACTCCTCCAGATAGATCAGCAGGCAATCTTGTGTGTGATCCAAGTGATTGGACATGAAATACCAAAAATCCTTGCCAGTCTGGCTAATGATTAAAGACACATGAAAAATATCAAGTTGCCTAATTCTGTTCTAGATGTCTGAATGTTGTTACCTCACTATGTTGCCAGACCTAGGAATGATGTTGCCAAACAAACAAACAAACAAACAAACAAACAAACAAACACCTGGAAAAAAATATTCAGTTCTGCTATTAAAGGTTAATGGAAAATCAAGAAAAGCAAATGACACACTTGATATAGAACCCAAACCAGGTAACTTGTTCCTTTTTTGGACAAAAATAAGAAAGGAAGTCTTATATTCCATTTCTGCCTGCTTTCTATAGTACACATCTTAGAGACACTCTCCATTGGAGCTGTCTCTTAGAGTCATCACTTACCTTAAAGTAGGCAAAATAAGCTCTAAATTTTTGTACAACACTGCTCCAAGTACAAACACGGTGGATTCATCTAGTTCTAAAATCAAAGGAAGAAAGAGGACAATATGTAGGTGACATTTGACTCCTTTCCAAGCATCGCCAACTTTTGTCATAACAAAGTACAACAGTATTTTTAAAAACCACAGTATTTTATCATTATAGAAAACTTTGTTTAAAGAAAGCCAAGATTACAACTGTAATATATTCTAGTGAATTGTTTTATAATAATGTAATATGATTTTAGGTTTAGGGATGAAAAAAGTTTCTAGACTTGAACACTTCACATGGTTAGGAGCATTCTGAAACCTTGTTATGTGTAAAATTCATCATTTGCTAACCTGATATTTTATATTATCATCTTAATTGTTATAATCAATAGCCTAATCTAACAATCCAATTATTTCTTTGGCCCTAGGAAAGTCACTGGAATGGTCAAAGTCTTAAATAACCCCATCAACCCCAAAAGTTAAATAAACCAATTTGCCATAACAAACTCATAGGGAACTATGATAATAATGCTAATCATGTCTTATCTAAGCCTATATTTGTGTAAAACATTCAATTAATCTTATGCAACAAAGGTAAGCATAGGCCATTCCCATACAGAAATGGAATTATCTCATAATTATCTCTCTTCCTTCTCCACTCCACATTCAGGCACAACTGAGTACTTATCTTTGCTTGTTTTGTAATGGGATATTAACTTGGTAGTGAGAAACTCAACACTTCCTTTCCTATAGGTGAGGGTTATAATAATGAACATGATCATTCACACACAGATACGGAAGAAGGGAAGAGGAAGAACCAGATAAATGTGTACTATGTCAGTCCCCTTTTCACATAAGTAACTGAAATGGCTATTCCTATAATGTGTAAAGGGACACAAAGATTACAATAGCCATTTGGGTGCACTCTGAAGTAGGAAAATGTAGTTCAGCTGGTCTCCATTATTATGATTATTATTTTAAATGTATTATGACCACACACTCTGATAGTGACTCTCCCCCCTAGATTTCCCTACTGATTCTTTGTTGTTGCCATATTATTTCCAACTTCAACTGGGTTCCCATAGAAATAGAAACAGAGTCAAGGTGCATTATAATAGGGAGGCACCACCAGCTATGAACTAATAAGAAGTCCAAAAGAGAAATCCAGGTAACATTATTAGCTTTCATGTTCACAGACTCAAGAACTTTGAATTATACGAAGAGTAAGCTTGACATTCTTTCTGCTATATATTTTCCTTGCTTTATGGAGAACTGCCATGTTATAACAATAGAAGCATTAGTTGTAAATGCTAATCAAGATTCAATGACCACCTTTTGCACTATACATTTGTATAGAAGGAATGAGTCTAAAATCTGACTGTAATGCTAATCTTCAAATAGCTGATCCAAAATACTGATGAAACAAGCCCACAAATGCATGAGTTAGCAAGTTTTTTTTTTTTTCACGGAGCTTTCATGAAATAGAAAATTAAAATGCTGTAGAGTTTTTACCTGTTGACATAGGAGTGAAGATACTTTTGGGAATTACAACCCTATCTTCTGAGTTTCTGGCCCAGTCAACCATTCCTTTCCTTCCTTTCATGGGGAAATTGATGTCTGTTAGAACAGATGCTGCAGGGAGCTTCTGAATGCTGGCCACTATTAAGAAAAAGTATACCAAAAGGGGGGGAAAAAAATCAAGCAGAATCCTTGTTTTAGTACTCAAAGTATTTTATTATTGATTGATTAAGAGCAGCACTTGCATTTCAGAATTCTGACTGCGAAAAGAAGAGTTTTATAGAAACCTACCGTATTTATTGGTGTATAACGTGCACTGGAGTATAACACACACCTTACTTTTAAGAGAGAAGTTTCAGGGGAAAAACTACCGTATTTATCAGTGTATAATGCACACATGCAATTTCCACATTCTTTTAAAGAAGAAAAAGTGTGCGTTATACACCAATAAATACGGTATTTCAAATTTAAAAAGAACAAAAACTGCAATCCTATTTTGGTGAACTCAGAGGTCAGCTCATTGAATCATATAATTATTTCCTTGCATGCATAAAAACCAGAAAGATGACAGGCATGAGTAATAGACTGTGAGTGCAACACCGTGAATTTTATTCTCTCACTTGTCAGCTAGATTCAGAATCTTAACAAGGACTCTACATTCTCTTATTCCATGACACGAGATTCACATGGAAGGAGATAGTAGAGCTATATCTTTGGACCAGATTCTGAACTGATTAAAAAGGACAGAATTAGGGAAAATTATTATAAACTGCTTGAGGGTGTATAATTTCTAAAACCAGACTAATGAAGCAGTAACAACTCTTATATCCATTGCACACAAGCCCTATTAAATAGAATGACATATTAGCAGCCTGCAGCTTCCTTTTGGACAAAGTAGAAAAGCAGAAATCTGGTATCGTACAAGTCTTTTTTGATTATTTTTTCAATGTGAAAAATAATCATTACCATTTTATTACTTCTGCTCAGCACATTTAGAGAGCAAAACACAATTACACCTCACTTCATTTACCTTCTCATTGACCATTCAGAGGTACAGTATTTTTATTTGGCACATAAGGAAAGAAGATGCAGATAGTCTGAACAGCTTAAGGATATTTTTCTCTAAGTTATTTATTATTTATAGCATGCCCTCAGTGTACAAAGCTTCCTTATTGAGCAGAATACAGATAGTCCTCAATTTACAATAGTTTGTTTAATGACTGTACAAAGTTACAACAGCATTGAAAAAAGTGAGTTATGACTGTTTTTCACAGTTATGACCTTTGCAGCATCCCCATGATAATGGGATCAAAATTCAGGTACTTAGCAGCTGATTCATACTTATGACCATTGCTGTTCTCCAAGGTCATGTGACCCCCTTTTGTGACTTTCTGACAAACAAAGTCAGTGGGGAAAATCAGATTCACTTAACAACCGTGTAACTAATTTATCCACTACAGTGATTCACTTAATAAATGAGGCAAGAAACTCATTCAACAAATGTCTCACTTAACAACAGACATGTTGGGCTCAATTGTAGTTGTAAGTCAAGGACCCTACCTATACTTTACACAAGCCTTTCAGTATGTTTATGATCTGACTGGATATATACTCTAACGACAAAACAAGTCACTTTGATGATGCAAATGAACATTAATCTCTCCTAAAGAACATTTTGTCCAACACTTCCTCCCTCACATAGCTTTTTGCATATTTGGTAAGAATCAAGCTGTGTTTAGCTTGTTTGAATTGAACCTTGGCTCCCACTCATTCAGAGACCATTCATCCACCCAGGTTGCCTCATTCAACAAATATCCCCTTCCCTTTGCATTTTTTCAAACACCGTGTTTTCTGGAAAATAAGGCCCAACTGGAAAATAAGCCCTAGCATGATTTTTCAGGATGCTCGTAGTATAAGCCTTATCCCCAAAATAATCCCCAGTTAAGATTGTCAGCCAGATGGATGTGTTTAGTACCATATTTCCCTGAAAATAGTACCAAATCAGAAAATAAGTCCTAATGTGTCTTTTGAAGCAAAAATTAATACAAGACCCAGTCTTATTTTTGGGGAAACATGGGTAACAATATCACCAGTGAGCTAGTGGAACAGATACTGTATGCAGATTTATCTGTTGAGTTATTGGAACAGCTCGACAAGAATACTGGTTAACCTTTAAGGTATGTTCATGAATAGTTCTGGTTAAATGCCCTTGCAGGGTTTTTTTATATGACCACCATGTCAACAAAATTTGGTTGCTGTGGAAGTTGAGTGAAGAAATCTTAATCCTGGGTAAGGATGTGAGTGCAGAAAGGAATTTTGTACAGCAAAATTTTAGTGACGAAGAGAAACTCTGCAAAAATGCTAAAGAGGTTGAGATGAAAGCAGTTACCATCGGGCCAAACTGATGTTTATGGTTTTAACTTATTGGTCCCAAATAAATCATGATAAGTCCACGGTTGGGAAGAACTACTGAAATTCCAATGTTGAAGGGAAAAATAGTCATTTAGGGAATGCTTGAAGGACAACATGTGAGCATGAAGAAATAAACTGAACAGAATTAAGCTATGCTAACTATTATTTAATGATAACCATAACTCAGCCAAGCCACTTCTCCAAAACAGGGCTTATTCTCCCTAGATACAATGTTTAGTTTGCACTGCAAAGTATAACTAAGAACAACTGAATACAGTAGCCTTTTCCCCCAAATAAGCATATATTGAATTGTGCTATTAATTTGCAAAACCCAGAAACCTATTTTGGTCAATTTTAAATGAGTTGTATGACAATACATACTGACCGTTCATAGCTCTGAATGCAAATATGGGATATTTTATATATATATATTACTGAAATGCCTGCTATTTCTGTATTATAATTGGTACAAGTGGAGAAAACATAGGGAGGCTAAAAAATCTGTTTATCCATCTCACCCTGTTTATAATGTTAGTGGTTATCTAGAGATCACTTGCATCCTGATTTAAGTGCACTGACTGGGACTCCATGGTAACATTGTCAGTTTGAAATAAGATTCAGACTAGTCCTAAGCATTCAGCAGGCAGGCTCACATTAGCAGAGAGAATAAACAATCCATTTTCTAAATAATCATAGAAAGAGGCTGCATCTATTGGCAATGATACACGACTAATTTACAGCAAATGCCCCAGAGAGGGCTAAAAAGAGAAAGACAACAGGAAGATCTGTAAAAGCAGTTATAACAAAATTACGGCAGAAAACGATTTAGCCTCTCCTAAGTGGGTTTCATTTTAAAGGAAAGTGTAATTCAAACCAAGAGACAAGGAAAATTAAGGTAATAATTATATTAGATTTCCAGAATATATTGCTTGACAGCTAGCTCTTTAGCAAAGTTGAATTTAAAACTGTTACATACACGTATACACAAACGCTCACCGTTCTGAAACGGTTTCCTTCAGCGGTATCACAAAACTTCCAGCCACTGCACTCTGAAATTGCGTGCTTGTGAAGGGCGCATTGAACAGAGACAATTTTTCAGATATTCATTTGCAGGTAGACCTCGGTTAAAGACCTTTTCTTCAGAGACTGAAGCTATGGCAGTGCTGAACAGATGGCACTTACGCTTGGTCTCCATATTTATGGCCATTGCAGTGCCCCCATGGTCACTGATCAAAATTTGGGTGATTAGCAACCCACCAACACTTACAGTCACAAGAGTGCTCCAACCACATGTCTACCTCCCTCTCCATCTCTAAGCTTTTGGTGCCCCGTCCAGCAGTGGCAGTGATTCTAGGCTCAAGTAGAGCTTGGCACTTCACCATTCTCAGTCACCTTGGGGTTTCTACCTTACTGCCAGACCACCATCACTGCAAAGGACTACCTCATTCCTTACGCAGTGGCCAGCCCCCACATCACACCACAGCACAAAGCCATAGCCGCCCCTGCTGCCTTGCGCTCTACCAATGTTGCTGGACCCAAAAGATTTTTGCCATTTCTCTGTCCTCCTGCAGCAGATGAGGTGAGCCCTCTGTGTCCTTATGTGAGGCAGACGAGGCCATGTGCAGCCTTCTCCAAATCACACATAGCCTTCCCATGAGGCTCAACAGCCTTCTGAGAAGGCTGTGCATGATTCAGAAAAGTACACGGGTGACTTGGAGAAAGGTGTGTGCAGCCTTGGGAAGCAGCAGCTGCCTGGTATGTTGATATATAAAGAGCACACTGATTTCCCAGAAATCTCATAATTAAAGCAAAGGGAAGCAAAGGACGCAGCATAAGGATGCAGCATAAACTGCAAAGGACACAGCATAAGCTGCAAAGGACGCAGCATAAGCTTTTGGACAATAAGCTGGAATGCAATGTAATTTTCCCAAAACCAGAGTATATAAAAGAGACTGGTAAAAGGTTCTGCACTGGAGCTGCCTTAGGCCAATCCATCTTCTCTAATCTGCATATCTTTCCTTTGGGAATGATTATCCAAAATGTAATTATTTAAGTATTTTATATATCAATTGGTTACCCTTCGATGTTAAACTCTGATTATGCTGAAAATTTTGTAAGGGAGAGGGTACAGGAGAGAGAGAAACAGCAACAGAGACAGAGAGAGAGACTACACAGTACTTTAAAATCTACCTATCATTGTATTTGGTGTTAATCTGATACTATCTGATTTATATCCTTAACTCTCTAAAATAACTTATCAACATGTGTTGGGAATAAAATAAAACTCTGTGCTTCTTCCCTAGAACAGAACACCAGCAGAAATCAGAATACAATTCTGAATAGCAATTAAGGCTTAATATTCTCCACAAACAAGAATTATGTAGAACTGGAGTATGATTGTAAAAGAACTGGAGAGTTATGGGGGGGGCAGCGTAAGGCATGTGATCTAGCAAGAGTAGAGGGCACCCCGATTGCTTCCAAGACTTTCTTTGAAGAGTACAGAAAAGAGTATTGCTTACCATCCACTTGTTCAGTGACCATTTGAAGTTACAATGGTATGAACAGGGAGATTTATGACCAGTTCAGTGGTGGATGGAGCATTCCCATGATCATGTGATTGCAATTTGGATATTTGGCAGCCAACATGCATAAGAGCCATGATTAGAATGCAGCACTTTAGACTACTTTTGCTGGCTGCAATTTGGCAGATCGAATTTCACCAGGCTCATGGTTCATTCAGCCTCCCATCCTTCTGAAGTGGGTAGTGAGGACCCAGATTGTTGGGGGCAATAAGCTGACTCTGTAAACCGCTTAGAGAGAGCTGTAAAGCACTGTGAAGTGATATATAAGTCTAACTGCTATTGCCACTTATGAAATTCAAATGTCCGTGGGTCATGTGATCACCTTTTACACTTTTCAAAGTCGGCGTCCAATAAGCAAAGTCAATAGAGAAGCTGGAGGAAGTCGCAGGTTGGGGCCATATGATACCCTGCTTAATGAGCTATGATGATTCACTTAACAACTGCAGCCAAAACTGCCAAACTGCCCTTTTAAGTTGGGCACAGTCATGTGATTTTTCTTTCACTTTAAGACTATGTCACTTAGCTATAGAATAGTCAATCACAATTGCTGTTGGTGAGGGGTTTGTATGTCAATAGTAACAGCCACTAAACAATAATAAACAAGAATAAGTTCGTGCTAGAATAAAAAAACCTATAAATATAGTTTCTGCCTTCTCTGTGTGAAACATTTTTGTCATGCTCATCAATGAAGAAAAAGTGGCAGACATAAATTTTACCTTAGCATATACGTATTTTTGTCAATAAAATATCTTAAGTTTCTCTGTAGATTAGATTTCAAAGAAAATATATTAAATCATTTAGTAAAATATCCACGTAACAAAGTTTAAAAAATGCACGTAATATAGATGTTATATTATTATATACAATGTTAGCTAAAATGCTATTTATTCTGATTTTATAGACCATGTTTGTATTTGCAAAACCTGTTTGAAAAGTGAAACAGAATGAAGTGCATGATTCATACAAGATAAATTCCTAATTTTGTACAATATCAATGGAGACAAGTTTTATAAAATGATGTAACTATTTTATAAAAAAAATTAACTCATTTTCATTAGGACAAAAATTATGTGTTTGCTTGATATACACCAATAGAAAGCCGAAAATCACTCTGGGTTAAGTGTTCACAATAAGAAATTATGCAAAAAAACAATGAGAAGCATAAAAGATCTTTAATTAAAACTATAAAACTATCTTTAATTAAAATGTTAGTTATTTCAGATTTGCTGTAAGCTTTAACATTTTGTACTGTGCATTTTCTGCATAAAATAAAACAGACAGTTATTTTGTGCAAAGGCTCCTTATTCATTGTCTAATTTATCAGAGGTTTTCTCTGATTTTTTTTTATTTTATACTGCATGAATTTTTTTTAATGTATATTATATGCTACTCATCATTATAATGGAGCTGGAAAGCTAACTGTCTTCCTCTTTCTGCCTCTATATGCATGCATGAATGGGGGAAAAAAATCAGATTTCCAGAAGCTTAATTTCATTTGGAACAATGAAACATACTTAATTCAAATGCAGGTGGGATACACCTGAATCATATTGAATAAGCAGATGTGGTCAGGAATCATATCCTTCAGAATGCAAGTAGTCCTTGACTTATAACCATTCATTTAGTGACCACTCAAAGTTACAATAGTGTTGAAAAAAAAGACTTGTGACCATTTTTCATCTGAGAGCACAGATAAACTTCCAAGTGGCCTCAACAATTCTCAGAGAGAGTGCTAATGACCAGATGATTTCCATTCTTCACCATTTAGTCAGAACAGAAGATGCTTCACATGTGAGAAGCAGAATGTCTTCAAGGAAAAAAAAAATCAAGACAGTCCATCTGCCTTTTGAAAAAGCACCTTTGGGATAACCATGAGCTGGATGACTGAGAATTTCCATAGACATATTGCAAAGTTTTAATTTTTAACCTACAGAACTTGAATGGATCATGAAAAGCAAATTAATTTTGAGCAGATTCTTTTGGCTGTACTGTGTAGAGCAGAGTTCTGAATAAAGCACTGAAGTGTTACATTGTTTTTAATCCCATTTTATAATTGGTGTTTTTTTTCTTCTGTTCTTCTTTATCCTTCTATCTTCTTTTATTCTATTTAATCTAATTGTTCCAATATGTGTGTTGAGTCTATGACCTGTAATAAAGTAATTGATACTGAAATATCAAAAAATTAGGTTATATGAAACAAATTTCCCCCTCGTACAATGGTGGACTCTTTAAGATGCTAATAGGAACACTGGTAAGGTGAACATCATAATCTGTGTTGGACTCTGAAGTGGCACAACAAACATTATTTTTGATGTGAAAAACTAAACTGGCTACACTCTGGAAGCTTTGCACACGTCGTTTTTATTTTTATTTTTGATCTACTGGCATTTCCTTGGACCTGACTCAACCTAAGCCATCTATTTTTTTAAAAAAAATATTTTTATATAAAAAGCAAATATGTTTTTTTAATCACACCAGAAAGGTTACAAAAGGAAGACAAAGATGTATCTTCTTTCCAGCAGTTTCTTGGATCCTTTGAAGAGCACATCCAGAGAAATGAGCAAAGGAAAATAAATAGGTGGAAGGCAGAGGGTGGCTGGGGTAAGAGTTGGCCTTTGTAAGAAGGCTGGGGAAAGACTGGGGGACCTGCCTGGTGATCACCTGCCTGTTTTATTCCACTACTTTATTAAGTGATCAATAAACTAGAATAAAACAAAGCTATTCTGGTCATTCTGATTACAGGTTACAGGTAAATTCCAATGTCTTTGGCCTTACCCTATTTGAAACTCTCTTTCCCTCCCTCTTATTACAAATACATACATAGACGTTCATAATGCAGCACATACATCACAAAAGAGCAACAATCTTGCTGTGGTATATATGTCTGCATCAAAATGCTTCATACAGAGGCCCATGCAAAGGCAAATGAAAAAAAAAATTCTGGTGCATTTATGGAAACATTCAAAGCCTTTTGTATAGTATTTTAACATCTGTGAGTAAAAGAAAAGTGAAATGAGAACGGAGGCCACGAAAGAAAGAATTTTTAAAAACCTGACACTCTGGAGCTTTTGCAGGGCCAAGCTAAAAGCCTCTAACCCAAATACATCTTCCCAGGATAAACAAAGCAAGGTCTTAGCTATGTGATACCAGATCATGCAGCTATCCTATTTTTTTTTTTCAGGCATATTATCATCAGCTTAGCCACAGAAGACCAAGGAACGCTAATAAGCTGGAAAAGATGTTGAGAGGAGAGCAGAGCTCTGGGAAAGCAAAAGCAAGTAACTCTAGAAAATCTGTTTGGGTAATACTGCCTCTTAGTTCTTTCAAGACCCTATTGTTTATGTCATCTTGACCCATTACCTCATAGATACACCCCAATGGCTTCATGGACCTTACTAGGCACATAGTATGTTGTATTGAAAGACCTGCCTGGCTGCGATATGCAAACAGATGCATATGCTTATTTGCATAAATCTATACATACATGGCTTTGGGGACATGGCTTAGATTCTATACTGTCAATAAATCAATTTATGTTTCAGTGTAAGGTATTTAGTTTGTGCTTATGCGCTTATCCAAGCTGCACCACAGGCGATGAACTAGCTCCACACCCTTTAATAATAAATTCAAATGAACAACGATAATCCAGATCAAATTCTGTAATGATAGAGGTTTCCTAATCCACATTCAGATATTTCTGCTGAGCTTCTTTTCTCAGTTCTAATGCAGAATGAGATACTTTTAATTCAACCGATACAATGGCTACTCTGACAGCTCAGTCATAGAAACCCATCACATAGAGAGCCTGCAATCCTTCATGGTGACACAGATGTGTATTCACACAGTCTTTTTTTTTTAATCTCTCCTTACCCATTTCCAGTGTCTCACCCCATCCCTTGAACAATTAGGCTTTGCAATACCAGCATGTTCATGGGGTGGGGGGAGATTTGACAAAGAGTAAAATGAAAGCAGAGAACTTCATTTGTAGAACACACATTTGATTTTAATTATATTGCTTTACCTACTGGTGAGAGAACAATGGGGCTATTTCCTCTGAAGACTTTTTAAAACAAGCATTGGGCTAATGACAGACTCTTTAAAATGAACTTTTAACTGCACAAGGCCAACCTGCCTTCAAATTTCAATATGCTAAGAATTCACAAAGGCAGCAAATCCTAAATATACTTTCGAGAAGTAGTCTGCATTCTGTACTTATGGGATCTTTTACTGCTTAATACAAAATGTATCTTGATTGTGTTTAAAATGTTTATGTAAAAATTAAGCTGCATTTCTTCTTCTTCTGTCATTATATACAGTATCTTAATTGAACACAGGGTTCAATAAGACTTGGCACCAAATCACTGAATATAAACTATACGACAAGGAACTAATATGACTTTATTTTTAGGAAATCTCAATAACTGAGTTAAGAAATTTGCAGGGCAGCTTAACTAAGGAAAGGAAAGGATCAGAAAAGAGAGGAAAAATCAGCTAGGGAGAGATGTCTGTGGAGGTTCTCTTCAAAAGGCAACTGGACTGGGTTTTTTTTCTTTTTCTTGAGAAGAATTCTTTTTGTGAAGAAATTTTTTTGCTTCTCATCCAAGAAGCTTCATCAGTTCTGATGGCTTCCTTCCATTGCCCCCACCATCAGAACTGATGAAAACAGTTCAGTTCAGCAGTTCCAAGAAGATTCCACACCCATTTGCATTATTCAGTTGACCCTGAGGGGATAAATAAACCTCCCAAGAGGCCTCAAGGACTCCCAGAAAGTGTGCTAACGACAAAATGACTGCAAGGAATATAAATCCTTTCATCCTCCATCATTCAGTCAGCACTGAAGAAGCTTCGTGGATGAGAAGTAAAACATGCATTCAAGGTGTTGGTGCTCATCTTTAAAGCACTCCATGGCTTGGGACCTGGGTACTTACGGGACCGCCTGTTGCCACCATCAGCCTCCAGCCGACCAGTGCGTTCCCACAGGGTTGGCCTCCTCGGGGTTCCACTGTCCGGACGATGTCATCTGACAACCCAGAGGGTACGGGCCTTCTCTGTTGCAGCACCCTCCCTGTGGAATGAACTTCCCCTGGAGATTCGTATTATTACGGATCTCCGGGGTTTCCGACGTGTCCTGAAAACTCATTTATTTCAACGAGCCAGCCTGGCCTGATACCTGAGGGTTTAATTAATTTTAAATTAAATTTTAAATTTGTATGTAATCTGTTTTAAATTGTGGGTTTTGTTTTAATTATTCTTAAATCGTATTTTAAAATGTTACTTTTAACCTATTGGCCTTTGTTTAATTGTTTTAATTGATTTTTAATTGTATTTTGTATTCTGTTTTTTTTATCGGCTGTTAACCGCCCCAAGTCCTTAGGGAGAGGGGGCGGTATATAAATTTGATTAATAATAATAATGGTCACGTGATCAAAATTTGGGAGCTCCGCAACTGACACAAATGTTTGTTTCCATTGTGTATTCCTTAACCTCCTGTTTCCCTCAGACAGCAGCTGCCCTTCGTGGCGTTTATGGCGGTTGCAGCATCCCAGGCTCATGCGATCCCCATTTGCAACAAAGTCAATGGAGGAAGCCTGATTCATTTAATGATTGCATGATTCATTTAACAACTGAAGTGATTCACTTAACAACCATAGCAAAAAAAAGGTTGTAAAATTCAGCACAACTCGCATAGCAATCTCCTTGCTTAGCAACAGAAATGCTGCTCATAAATTGAGGACTATCTGTGGCTTAAATTTTTTATAAAACAAAATAAACTTCATACAAATTGCGCCATTTGCCTCAGCCAAACAGAAAAAAACTGTCCAGGCTCTCTGGAAGGCCAGCCTGGTCAGCCTCAGGGCCTGGTGACCCAAAGCCTCGTCCAGGAGCCCCTCTCGAAACCAGCACTGAGAAACAGATCCTGGTGGGCAGGGGCTCTGATCAGCAAAAAAGCCTCCTTTTACTACTATGTTATAAATGAAAGCATATACCTTATTATTTCAAGCAAATATCAAGACAATCCTATTTAGGTCCTCAAGATTCTAAATGAAGGACTTTACTCTTTAGAGCGTTGAAAGTATTGAAAAGAAGAAAAAAGAAACGTTCTATCAAGGTTGAAGGTATTTTTAAGATGTCAATATTGCAAGCCTAATTTTTTAACTTTTCA
>JANHFJ010004203.1:64611-81055 GCA_032468195.1 Cerberus rynchops | reverse complement strand
AATGAGCTGCCAGGATTTCAGGAATTTATTCAGGATAGAAAGCCTTCCAATGCAAAAGAAGATTATTTCATAAGGGAATTTTGGTCTCATAGTTTTGGCTGCAACTTCCCCAACTGGATTTTGATAAATAGAAATAGAGGTTTCTGCTCTGGACTAGAGGGACTGGAGAATGTCCCTGAAAAATATTTTGATAAAACCATTACTGGACATAGCTATAGCATCTACAATGCTGTCTATGCTGTGGCTCATGCTTTGCATATCATGTATTCATCACACTTCAAGCACAAAAGAATGATGGGGATGGAGAAATATACATTTCTGACTCAGAAACCATGGGAGGTAATGTAAATTTGGAAAGTTCGCTAACACTTTATTCTTATTGATGTCGCCATGTATAATATTCTTCTACTAGTAATGTTTTAAAGAGAACGTTCAGTAGAAATTGTTACTATGATTGCAAGAGGAAGATAACCCTGTTTATTTTAATATCTATGTTTTATAGCTTTCCTAAAAATAGAGAATTTTGAAAAAATGTAGCCTTTTAATTTGTACCTACAGTATGTATCTCTTTGCATAAATTCCTTGAGAAACAATGGAAGGAAAAATGTGTATTCTTATATTTATTTAACTGAGAATAAAATTAGTTCCTACAGTAGATCACTATTATGTCAATAATAGTGTTCAATAATGTATTCACAACTCATTTTACCTCATATACAGGTAGTCTGTGAGTTACGAATGGAGCCTGCCCATTCCATTTGTAACCCAAGGACTTGCAGGAATGAAATTCGCCCATGCATTGGCTAATCAAATGCTCAACTCATTAAGTGCACATGAGATATTCAAGGTAGGGAAGACCATGGGCGGCTATCAATGGAACAGCCCACCTGGTTCAGACCTTCCATTGCCTCTCCCAGTCCACAGATATCTCATTCTCACCACCTAACTGCTTGAGTTGGCTTTTGACTACAAGAAAGGAGGCCATGGGATACATGTGCCATTCCAAACTTCCTTTCTTACCGCCAAACTGCTTGATTCAGTCTTTGGAGACAAAAAAGAGGCCTGGAGTGACATACACACTCCAGGCTGAGTGTGTATGTCAGAGCCTGCTTTCTCACCACTTGACTTCAGTGATGAAAAAAGAGGCCAGGAGGAACAAGCATTCCTCCAGGCATCCTTTCTCATCACCAAAGCACTTGCGTCCCTATAGGCTTTGGCAATTCTTTTCAAAAAGCCTTTGCCAGTAGTTACAGAGCTTTGGAGGGATGAACCCGCCTGAAGCCTTCCCCTTTGCAAATATCCAAGCCATCTAAGCTCAATTCACAGAGAATAGAAGCCTAGAGTGCGAGATCCTACAAGATTGATAGCATGAGATCTCACACTACTTATCTCTTATTATCTTGTGGTACATTAGGCCTCTATTCTCTGCAAATGCACTGAAAGCCTGAAGCAATGAATCAGGCAAAGAAACTTCAAGAGGAGATTTTTGCCTCCTTCCCCCCCCCTCCCAAGTAAGTTTCCACAGGCAAACTGTTTGTGAAGACCTTGCCAGGGGGCAGAATACGTAGGGTGAATGTTACAGAGCCTCTGTGGTTGTTTATAAAAGCAAACAACTGCCATGGTGCTACAACATTTGTAATTTTGGCACTTGTTTGTAAACCCTAAGAGGAGCTTATTGCGTAACTTCAAACTTTGTTAAGGAAACGCTTGTAACTCAGCTATTACCTGTATCTATACTTCATATAGAATCAATTTTGAATAAAATCTTCACTTTGAAGATTCACTTCAAAAATCTTTAAAAATTCTCCATTATGAAGTTTTCAAGCACAAACTCTATAATTTTTGAGAACCATATAACAGACTTCTGAATAATATAAATAATGTTTGGTCATATGGCTTTGCACTGAAACTATCAACTTGCATCACTGGCTATGCTAGCTAAGGCTAATGCCTATCACTGCTCTTCAAGACAAAGTAATTTTTTAAAAGAATTGAATTATCTCAGACATCATAAAATTCCAATGAATATGAAACATTTGGAGTTGAGACTTATATTAGAAGGGTTTTTTTTTCAAGAAAAAGAACTTTAAATACAGGATATGAGGATATATTTCACAAATATTCAGTCCCTTGTTGGAAGACTCTCTTAAACATTTATTTTCCTTTCCATCTAGCTCGTCCATTTTCTGAAGCAAGTGTCTTTTAATAATACCATGGGGGACAAAGTTTCCTTTGACCAGCAGGGTGTGTTTCTAACAGCATTTGATGTCATGAACTGGGTTTCGCTTACAAACTATTCTTTTACTAGAGTAAAAGTTGGAATGATCAAGTCTGAACCTCTAGGACATCCAAAAGTCATAATGAATAAAAACCCCATTGTATGGCACTATTGGTCTAAACAGGTAGGCTATAAATACCAACATTTGGGAAGTCACCATACAATATAATTGTTAAGGATGTGAATCTCCTGCTCCTCCTCCTCTTCATCCTCCTCCTCCTCCATTTGCCCCCCATCAAACATTACCTTTGTTCTGTATAGTTTCTGAACTCATTTATGATTTTAATGTTGTCCCAAAAGATTTCAAAAGGTAAGGACCCCTAAATTAGATGAAATAAAGGCAGTATATGAATCTAATGAATAATTACATAAATACTTAAATAAAATAAAAATAAGTTAAGACACTTGTATGTTACAACTGTAGAGTAAAAAAAGGAGGGGATGATGAATAATCTCTTATCTTCACTTTCCATTTGGGGGTCTAACAGATAATTTGGATCAATTTTATAAACTCCACAATTGACTCTGGAAGCCTATCTAATAAATATTATCCAGCTTTACAGCTTTTTCTGTTTTCTGTTTTCTGTTTTTTTTTTTCAATTTTCAATTCTTTATTGTTCCAATACAAGTTCCACAAAGGATACATTAAAACCAGTGTAACATTCCATTTCCATATAAACCATTTACTTATTTGTTTTCTGTGTCAGTTATTGGCGATATATTTTATCTTCTATATCATATTCACATATGTGCATTATTTACATTGCATTTTGTCAAACATATCTTGTTCTCATATGTCTCAAGTAATTGTCCACCTTCTTTGCTTGCTATTTCACAATTCTAATTCAACTCTTCTCCTTTCTTCCTTTTCCCCTGTTTCTTCCTCTTCCCCATCTCTCTTCTTCCCCTTCTTCTTTCCTATCCTCCCTTCCTTACTACTTCCTTTTCCCCTCCTCTTCTTTTCCCTGTCTCTCCTTCTCGCCTTTCTTCTCTTTTTCCTTTCCCAGTTCTCTTATGTATCTTCTTCTCTATCTTATCTTACTATCTTGTTTATTCTTTATGTTTGTTTCCTCTTTTCCCACTTTTTTCCTTCCTACTCCAACCTTTCTCCTCCATTCTTCCTTTCTTTCTCTATCTCTTCCTTTCCATTCTCTCTCTTCCACTTCCTTTCTTCCCTTCCCTTTCCCCTTTCCTTTCCCCCCTCTTTCTCTCTCTTCTTCTGTCTCATCCCCTTTCCCTCTTTCTACTGCTCTTCCCTTTCACTGCCTTTCTTCAGTCTCTTTTCTTTCTTCTTTATTTTCCTCTTTTTCCACTAGCTTAATTTTATCTTCCCTTTGTGTTTCCCTGCTCTACCTATCCTTTCTTTCATCCATCTCTTCTCTCTTCTTGCAGTGCCCATATATGGCCTGGTTCCTTTCTTACTTAAATGTAGTTAAAAATACAATCTTGTGACCTTTCTATCTGTAGTTCCATTTGTAAAATCTTCAATTTCTCTTGATCTATATTTTTTAAGTTATGAAGAAATGTTTCCACATCTTAGTTATTTGTCTTTCTGTCAACATGTAGCCTGTCTCTGCTTTGTTATACAACAATCATTGCTTTTTTGGCCTTTGTTTGTTTCTGTTTTCTAGCCATTTATAAAATAAATCCCATGCTAGATAGTATTCTGACTCCTCTTTACCTTCAATTTCCATTGTTCATTTATCCATTTCAGCACAATCTAGAATTTTCTTTATTATCTTTTGCTCTGAGGGAATCTCCTCTTTTTTTCTAATTTTGCGCATATGTAATCCTTGCCACAATTAATATATGTATTGTTAAGTATCCAATTTTTAAATTATATTTCTCTGGGAGTATATCTAACAGAAAAAACTCTAATTTTAAATCTATATGCTGTGTGGTCATCTTTTCAAACCACCCTTTTAATCTTAACCAATATTGTTTAGCCTCCAGACAAGTCCACCACATGTGATAGTATGTTCCCTGTGTAGCTTTACGTTTGTTCCTGTGTAGCTTTACATATTGGAGATAAATTTGGGTGTATTTTCACCAATCTGGCTAGTGCTAGATGCCACCTATAGAACATTTTGTACAGGTTTTCTTTGTATGTTGTCGCTAACATTAATTTGTAGTTTCTTTCCCATATCTTTAGCCATTTTTCCAGTTCTATAGAATCTCCAAAATTTTGGGCCAAAACTATCATTGTTTCTTTTACCATCTCTTCTTCCATTTCAATATTTATTAGGTAATTATAGATCCTTTTTAATCAGTTTGTCTTCTGTCCTGAGGAGTATTTTGTCAAGTTCTTGGAGTTCATTGTAAAATCTAAATTGTTCTGCATCTTTTTTGTATCTTGTTTTGATCAACAAATATGGCTACCAATCTAAATTTACTCTTTAGTGTCTTAGTTCCTCATTAGTCTTTAATTCTCCTTGTTTTGGTAGAATGTCTTTATATCTTACTATCTTTTCCAGGTTTAATATATTTGGGTATACTAGTGTCTTTATTGTTGATAACCAGATTGGGGTTTTCATGTAGTGTCACTGTTTAGTCTTTTCCCAGGCTGCAATTAAGGAGTTCCTTATGTAGTGTCTCCTGAAGTACCCATGTGTTTTACTTTTTTCATCTCACAGAAAGGCATGCAATTCTATTTGCAAATTGTGTCCTTCAATGTTCTTTTATTTGCTAATCTTATCCAATCCTTCATCCATGTAAGTGTGGCTGCTTGATAGTATGTTTCCCACTGTGGTAATCCAAAACCTCCTTTGTTTTTTATGATCTTGGAGTATTTTCATTTCAATTCTTGTTTTTTTTCCCCTTGTCAAATGTATTTTAAAGTTATTTTGTTTAGTTCTTTAAAGAAGGCTTTCTCTAATTTTATTGGTATTGCATGAAAGAGGAATAACAGTTTTCGTAGAATGTTCATTTTAATTACTGAGATCCTTCCTATTGGTCACAATTGCAGATTATTCCATGATTCCAGGTCTATCCTAGTTTGTTGCAATAGTTTATTGTAGTTATCCTCTTTAATGCTGCTACATCTAGCTGTAAGCCATATTCCCAAGTATTTTATTTTTTTAGTTGTCTGGATGCCCAACTGCTCAGTCAATTCCATTTTCTGTTTATTTGTAAAGTTTTTGATCAATACTTCAGTTTTCCTCCCAATTTATTTTTAACCCTGCCACTTCCCCATATTCTCCAACTGTTTTCATTAGTTTAAGCCCATTCTCTAAAGGTTCTTCTATGATAAACACCAAATCATCCACAAATGTTTGCACTTTTTATTGTCCTTTTTTATTTCCAATCCTTTTTATTTCCTTATCTTCCCTAATTTTTCTGAGCAGGATTTCTATTGTCAAAATAAATAACAGTGGGGATAGTGGGCATCCTTATCTCGTTCCTTTTCTTATGGTAAAGCTACTGGTTGTCTCTCTGTTTATTAACACTCAGGCTGTTTGGATGGTATATATTGTCCGGATCATTGTTATAAAGTTCACCCCAAAGTCCATATTTTCTAATTCTTGCCTCATGAATTGCCAATTCAGGTTGTCAATTCAGGTTGTACATCTAGGAAAAACAGTGCTAATTGTTTTTCAATGTGCATTTCATAATATTCCAAGACATCTAAGATTATCCTCATATTGTTTTTCAGTTGTCTTTTTGGCAGAAAACCATTTTGGTCAGCATGTATGAATTCACTTAAATAAATTTTCAGTCTCTCTGCCATTATGAACCATCTCCTCTTGAAGTGTTATATTTAGTTTGTATTTTTTAAGTTCAATTTTTCCTTTTATCTCATTTTCCTAGGGATACTATTGTAATTCTGTTTCTAATTCTTTTATCTTGTCTTGCAATATCTTGCAAAATTTTGATCAGCTTGTTTAATTATTTTAATTGGTTTTTTAAATGTTGTGTGTATGTTTTTTACTTGCTGTACACCGCCCCGAGTCCCTAGGGAGAGGGGGCGGTATATAAATTCAAATAAACTAAAACTATACTAACTAAACTAAACTAAACTTTTGTTCCTGTCTCTTTTTCTTATTTCTTCTTAGTATGTATGAAATTGCTAGCCCACATATATATGTTTTCGCCCTATCCCATAATGTTTGGAATGATATGTCTTCTTTTCTGTTTTCATTAAACAATAACTCTATTTCTCTTTCCATCTTAACAGTAAGATCTTTATCTTTTAGAATGTTTTGGTTCAATATCTACCTTGTTTTTTTTCTCTGCCCCTTCCATCTTATAGTTATTGGATTGTAGTCTGCCCATGTATTTGGTTCTATTCCTATTTCCTGTATATCTGTACTTATCTCTGGAGTCGTCCACATCATATCTATTCTCAACCAGGAGTGGTGTCTATTTGAATAGAATGTATATTGTGTAGGCTTTGGGTTGAATTCCCTCCAAGTATCATGTAGAGCTAATTCATGTGTCATTGTGAAAAAAGTTTTGGTAGTGTCTTCCTTTGTTTTTTATTTCTTACATTGGTTCTATAGTCCATTTTGACATCTACAATTGAATTGATATCTCCCATCAGACATATATGCATATAATCTAATTCAAGAATTTTTTGTGTAAGTTTTGGTAAAAAAAATTCCTGTCTGTTATTAGGTGCATACACTGCAACAAGGAGAGTCTGTTTCTGATTTATCAAGGCTTCCACCATTAAAATTCTTCCTTCTTCATCTGCATAAATTTGTCTAGTTTTGAACATTTCTTTTATGTATATTGCTACTCTTTTCTTTTGTTTAGCTAATGATGTATATACTTTCCCAATTTTTGGGTATTCTAATAATTTATATTGCTGTTTTTTAATGCAAACTTCTTGTAGGCATATTATCTCTATTTTTAATCGTTGGATTTTTTTAAAGGTTTTATTTTTTTTTACTAGGAGAATTTAATCAATTTATATATATGGACATCATCCTGATACCTCCTTCCCTCTTTTATTTATATATCTACCTTGCCCTTCTAGTGGTTCTTATCTCCCTCTGGTCTCTGGTTCCCATTCCTTCTCACCCTATTATCTCCTTTTTCCCCTTCTCTCTTTGTGTTTGATCCAGCTACGTTTGTAACACCTCTTGAGTTCTGGTCTCCATCTCTTCCCTACTGTCCTGGTCCTCCTCTAATATGAAGTTGCTATCAAAAAAATCCTGCGTTCTTATCATACTATCGATTCTTATTTTATTTTCCTGCCATGAGACCATGATCCCTTCTGGGAGTAACCATCTGAAGTGTACATTGTGTTTAATCAACTGTGAGGTCAAGAACTGGTATGGCTTTCTTTGTTCTCTCACCCTTCTGGGTATTTGTTTCAGTATTACGATTTCATGTTCTTTATATTTTAAGATTTCTTCTCTAGATTTCCTAAATACTTCTTCACAGAATGATTTGTTTCACAAATCTCACATGACTCTCAGTAATTTATTTTTCAAGCATAGCTTGTATGAATTCTATATATTTCATCTATCTCTCTTGTAATTTCTTTTTCTTCCATTTCTAAGAGATCTGATAAGAGTTCTATCATGACTTCCACAAGGTATTCATCCTTTTCTTCCACTATGTTTTGTATTCTTAAATAGTAAGATGACTTTTCAGCCTCCAGATAAATTATTGAAATCTCTAAATCTCTATTAACCTGAAACAAATCTGTTTATTTATTCCACTCTTTTTCTGTCTGGTTGGATTTTTCTTCTAGTTTTTGTATTTTTTGTTCATTTTGCAATATCTTTTGGTAGAATGCCTCCATCTTCTCATTTACATTCTGTATCTCCTCCCTCATCTCTCCCATTTCAGTCTTTAAATCTTTAAAGTTCTTGTCCACTGTTTCCTGTCCTCTAATCACTGTCTCCTGTAAAGAGAGTACGAGTGACTATAGGTTTAGGGAGGGTTTGTTTTCTCTTGTTCTGACATACTAACTAATAGCCTTTGCTTTGGTGGGCTTGATGGCATTGCCGTTGACAGCAGGGTGAGAGAAGACACGTTTTTTCTTATTTTTGACATATTTTTTACCTCTATTGTTTGTTGATTTTGGTGTTACTTCATTCAATAATCAGCTAGTATATTATCCAATACCATAGGATACAAAAACAATATTACTTATATATATATTAATAGTGGTGTTAATATTAATAATAGTATAGTATAGTATAGTATAGTATAGTATAGTATAGTATAGTATAGTATAGTATAGTATAGTATAGTATAGTATAGTGATTAAGGCACCTGTCTAGAAAAGCAGGAGACTCTGAGTTCTAGTTCCATCTTAGCCATGAAACTTGGTTGGATGAATTTGGCCCAGTCACTCTCTTTCAGTCTGCAGTGGCATCAGGCTCAGGTAACAATGTGGTTAGTCAATTCCAGTTGTAACCAATGGATCAACACTTAGTTAAATAGAAAAGCAGACCCTGTATTTTAGGAAAACGCTAGGGAGAAAAAAATAGTATAGTGATTAAGGCAGTGGTGGTGAACTTATGGCACGTGTGCCAGAGGTGGCACTCAGAGCTCTCTCTGTGGGCATGCATGCTGTTGCCCCAGCTCAGCTCCACTGTGTTTCTCCGTGGCATTTCTCACCATTGTTTGAAGAAGTTTCCCTGCAAACAACGAAACAGAAGCTCGGGAAAAAAAAAGATACTACCTCTTGCAGAGCTGCCTGTGTTGTGATGCCCCGCCTCCCACAGGCCAGGTGGCCTTTGGGTCTCCACTGCACGTGTGCGAGTGCATATCCATGCATGCACCTTGCAATTTGGGCACTCGGTCTCTAAAAGGTTCACCATCACTGGATTAAGGGATTGAATCTGAACCAGGGAGATTCAGTGTTAAGTCCTAACCCAAGCGAGTGACTTTAGTTCAGCCTTCCTCATCAGGTTACATCGATGACAATCCCCACCCCCCATCCCAACCCTTGTACTACTTTTGAGCTTAAAAAAAAGGTATAAAAATGCAATACATAAATAATAAATGGGTTAATAACCCAATAAATAAATGACGCTGCAGGGGCAGCTTAAAGGGAACATTCTTGTCTCTTGGCCCCACTTTGCCCCAGGTATTTCTCTCCAGTCTCTAAATTTCTGGAGTGGCAGGAAAGGGAAGATTCCTGGACTTTTTTTCCCCTGAGGCTTGCCTGCTGACCTGGGAGTTTGTCTTGCGCAAATCAAAGAGCTTTAGATAATTGCATACAAGGCGTCCTCTTCTCCGATTCCAGTTTAACAGGAAGCAGAGATGTATCTCATTATATGTGATCAATAGTCTGCTCCTCCTCTGTATCTATTTATTATATTTATATATAGCCTATCTTGCTATTAAGCGACTCTTTTTTCATTGATTTTAACCTCTTACCCTGGTTTCTCTTCAGGCTCACAAACTGACTGGGTCAGCTTTCGAGGAGGCAATAATTTGTGGCACTTTTATCTAAGGAAGAACTAGGTCAATGTAATATTTAATTCTCTTTTATAATCCCTTTTGCATGTTTCCTTTGAACCAGAAAGAAACAGACTCCCAGGGAGGAGGGATATTTGAATGGCTCAATAGGCTAAACCCTTCCCACATGAATCTTTGGTGTCTAAGATCTTTTGATCTTAGAAATCACATCAGGATTATCTCAAATGTGAATAGCAATAGCAATATCACTTAGACTTATATGATACTCCATAGGGCAGGGGTCAAACTTGTGGCCTGCAGGCTGGATGTGTCATGTGCTGACCACACCCACAACCAGTTTAGCAAAGGGGAAAAAATCATGATACATCGTGTGATGCCACCATGATGATGCAAGTTTGACACCCCTGCCATAGGGCTTTACAGTCCTCTCTAAGCGGTTTACAGAGTCAGCATATTGCCCTCAACAATCTGGGTCCTCATTTTACCAACCTCGGAAGGATGGAAGGCTGAGTCAACCTTGAGTTGGTCAGGATCAAACTCTTGGCAGTGGGCACAGTCATCCTGCACTGCTGCATTCTAATTTCTGTGTCACCATGGCCAAGAGGCAAGACTAACGTTTTTCAAGAAAGAAGAAATGTTTTCTTTTGCACTGTTAATTTAGGATACACCTTCCTGGAATGCTTCTGAAGCAGTGATTCTCATCCTTAGCTATTTTAAGATGTGTGGACTTCAACTCCCAGAATTCCCCAGTTAGCATGGAGCCTCCTGGGAGCTGAAGTCCACACAAGTTGCTAAGGTTGAGAAATCCTGCTATGAAGTCTTGCTCTGTTGAAAGATTTGGGGAAAAAATGAACAAGTGATGTATCTATGATTGTGCATGGCTAGATTTTTGTTATATCTTATTATGTTAATGTTATAGTAGATTGGATTGTGGAAGCTGCACAGAGTCCTAGAATCAATAAATATTCAAACAAATGTACATAGTGCGGTGGCTCCCAATTTAGTTGGTTGCCTTAGCTTTGTTTCCAGGTCACTTGCTTGAAGCTAGAAATAATAATTTTCTCCTTTTTAGTTTGTGGTGAATGGATTCTTTCAAATATCCATTACACTTACCAGTTTCTATTGGAGCTATCCTTTGAAATGAAAGTTTTAGTTTTATGGAAATTATTTATATAGGACTATGAAAAGGAGAGTAGGAGAGAGAATTAGAATTCTTCTTCCTCATCCCCATGATGAAATTCCTGCTCTAACTCAGATCCCACAAATTATCCAATAATATGTACTTTGGCCCCTAAGGGTGGGTAACACTCCCCTTCCCCATTCTCTCTGTCCCAGATGCCATGCTTGGATTTTTATTATGGATGATTTGTGTATTTATATATAACTTTAAATACATACTTTTTTAAAAAAGAAATGTGATTTTAAATGTAATATTTGAATCCTGCATACTTTCTTATATTATTGGTGGAATTTTCTTGGCTATGAACAGCCTATAGTTTCAAAGAATGGACAAAAGTATGACCCTTTGAACATCGAGAATACATTTTAGGGTGATGTCATTCAGAGGCTCAGAAAGTTTTTTTTTTTCTTAATATTTCAGAGATCTACTGATAAATTGGTTTTTTATTACTCTTTTATATGCCCTTTTTTATTACTCTCAGAACCCTCTCAGCTACACCAACAAATTGTAGGGTAAGTCTTAAGTTAGTTTTAGCAAGAAGAAAAAAAGGATTAAAAATGGAAAATATCAATTAACTTGATCCATCTCTGGCAACTCTGATCTAACAATTTAGGGTATCCTTCTTCTCAACCATTGAGTATTGATGTCTGTAGAGTCTTTTGGCTTCTTGGCTAGGCTTAGAGTTCCCAATAAAATGCAAGAAACATTATTTTGTGGACTAAAGTGGAAAGTGATCCTTTCTAAAGTGATCCATCTAGATTGGAAAGGGAACAAAGACATCTAAATAAAAGAATATTTCAATTAAGGTTTGATTCATATCGAAAACCAGCAGTCATGTTTGCCGTGTTTTTCCATCAGTGGTTATGAAATTTTGAAGAGAAGGTGATGTAGATTTCTTGTTGCAGATCTAATGCAATTCTCCTTTTCAGATTTGGCAATGCATGCTCTATGCTAACAATATGGTATAAATCTGCAGCTAATTTTGATGCTGTTGTAAATGTAGTTGATTTGTCCTCTAAAAGTCCAGCAAAATAACCCATCAGATCATTCCTGTTCTTAGTCAATAGATGGCACTGCATCCTACATTTTTGTTTTGCAGGGAGTTGTGAACCTGCTATGAAATATTGCTTGTTTCACAGTCTAGGTTTACGTCATTTTGTTCCAGTGCAGAGAAAGGGTGCCTCTTGGAGAGATTTCCTCACAGCTACAGTTGGCAACATCAGAACAAGGGAACTGCCAGGTTGTGTAATTTCTATTTCAAGATCCTGTAAAGTTCCAACTGGGACTCATCCATCAAACACCTTTGGATGTGCATAGAAGGCTTAGAGAAACAAGGATAATCTCCCTAGTTTTCCACATTTGACCCTGGGGGTGGGGGTACGCAGGCAGAGGAATTCAAACCCATTTCTTGAACTCCCAGCAGAGATTCTTCCTAGCAATGAAGAATGTTTTGTTAAGATGGGTGGAAACAAAATTAGAGAGCATTTCAAGAAAATTCATCTGTTTACTCAGGAAATGTATATATTGTCTCACTCTGGAAAGATCCTAACCTATATACAGTTGCAGGTAATAATCAAAACAGGAATGCAATACAGCAACCAAGAATAAGAAAACAAGCAATGATAATTGCATTCAGTTGCCAGTGACTTTCTGGAAAAGCTAGGTTTTTAGAAGTCTGCAGAACTGCCAGGAGAACGGGACCCTTCCTCGCTGGGGGGAGGGAGGTTGTTTTAGGGGAGATGGCCTCTGTATGCATATGAAGGTCCTTTGCCGAACCAATTGTTTCAGTTCATTTCCCCAGCCTTTAAACATAACAATGGCGGAAGAGCACACGAATAGTAAGAGGCAGGCTGTCCGCTGGCATCTCCCGGGTTGCCCCTACCACCAGACGGAAGAGAGAGGGGAAGCGGCCACCTGAAAGACCAGATGCTGAGAAAGCAAGCTCCCTCCCCACTCCTCCCCTCCCCTCCGGAGAATTGCTTCTGCACTGCAGAAATTCTTCCTTTTTTTTTTAAAGGACTACAGAACCCGGAGCGAAGGAACTCCAGAGGCTGCTAGAGAAAAGGGCAGGAAAGGCTCTAGGAAAGCCCATCTTCCATCGCTGGGCGCAGATGTTGCTCTCCCGAACGCTGCGGGGCTTCTCAAGGAGTTTTTCGCTCGGGGGGCAGACCCGCAAACCCTCCTCACACGCCGCCTATTTTTATCCGCTCTCCTGCCCGCACGGCCAGAATCCCTTAGCTGTGCTGACATCCAATTTAGTCAGGATCCCTGCTGGCTCAGCACGTGAGGGGGAAGCCGAAAGCCCGAGCTCTTTCCAGTCGCCATAAATATTCATCTCCTTCAGGCAGCCAACAGGGTTGCTCTTTCCATTTTCCTTCCCTCTTTTTCCTTTTTTTGCTTTATTGAGAAGCAAGCGGCGTGCTAGGGAACCGCAAGGTTTCTGCGAGCGTTTTCCGTAGAGAGAGGACTGCAAATTCTCCTTGTTCTGATAGTTCCCCTTATTCTTTCGAGGAAGGCGAAGGTTTTAAAAACCCGGGTTCAGTCCCCCCCCCCCGTTAGACAGTAGCTGTGGGTTTTGTTTTGTTGTTTTGTTTTTGTTTTTGCAGCCCTCCACAGTGGTGTTCAGGCACTTGTTCAATGCAAATATTTTAACTGAATTCTTTTATTCTGAGAAGTACATTGCTGAACTGAATGAACCTTCTCCCTAGTAAGCATGCAAAATGTTTCAGCCCTAGTAACTGATACTATGCCTATCTTAATTCAAAGCAAGCTCCATAGTGAAAGGTAACACCTGCATTAAAATGCAAATAACCTTGTGGAAGGGGAGTGTTTCACAAAACCTTAATTGCAACCTTTGAATCCTTTTGAAAGTGGGCAGTGAATTCCTAAATTTTAAGGTGACAAACCGGCTTGTGATGTATAATCCCCTTAATTTTATTCATCTTGATATGAATTCAGGTAGACAGAAGTCTCCCCTTGTTGATCTTTGCTCTGGTTCTGCCCATCCACTTGATAAACCTGACAGAAATGCTCAGAATCTGCCAACGTTTTAATAAAAGTATCTGTAGAAATTGAATAAATGCAATGTATTCCAAAGCCAAATCCTCTTAGATGAATCCTGGGTTTCCTCTGATAGATTGAGGATGAGAGATGCTGCCTAAGAGGATGTGATCATATGTAACGCGTATAGAGAAGAGCTTTAAAAAGATCAGTAAGATGCTTATTTTTTTCAGAATATTTAAAATAATGAATGGTCCCAGAAATGCTCAACACACAATTAAACTGGGAAAATACTTTAATTAATTTACATTTGGAATCATTTTTAGGGCATGCACTGTATAATGAACCTGTGAGTACTTCAGTTTTCATTTACATCAATTACATTGGCCATATATTCGGTGGGGAGAATAGGTTACATAATCCCAACCTCTGGCAGCCTTGGTCTTCCCAACAAACCATCTTAAACCAAAGAATGTTCACATAATTCTAACAAGTTGTATTGAATTGAAGCTTAATATGCACAACTAAAGCAGCCTGGCCACACAATGAAATCAAAATACAGCAAATTCAGAGCAATTTTCAGGTGTCTCTGTCCATGTTTATTTTATAGAACACACCAGGGAGGACAAGGAAGGAAAAACAGACTTGCCCTGGGGCTATGCCAAAATGGCTGGCAAAATTTCCAAGGAAAAGAAACTCCTTGGACTTGTCTTGGCCACCCAATGCCATTCCTTGCTGCGACACTGCAGTTTCTTCCCACTTTGGGCCATTTCTCAGTTCTTCTTCACTTTCCCAAGGCCTAAAGGGTTTTTCTCAGTATAAGCTAGGCACCCCAGCTCAGCCCAGTCCTCCTACCCTGTAGGTCAGTGCTGTCTCAGCTTCTGCCATTTCATAGTCTGGGTCAATCGCTGTTTCTATATTTAGCAGGAGCTGCTTCAGCAACATTGGCTATTTATAAACCTCTCTGCCAACCTCCCCTGAGCTCCCATCCTGTCTGAATGCAAAATGAGGGGGCTTCTGACTGCCGAGGAAGGAGGTGTGCAGCACAGCCGTACTGCACTGCAGCCTTGGTTGGTGGGGTTTGGAGGGGGAGTAAGAGAGACGGATTTGTCTGCAGGCAACTGCTAACAGGCTTTCTAGATGCAGTAATGAAGGTGGCTGTTGAGGAAAATGGACCGTGTGGAATGAAGTAATTAATGTAAAGCTGTGTGGTGTGAAAAGGCGGTCAGGGGGAGAGGCAGATGATGTTGGCAGGAAAATCTAAGGTTGTCAGAGAAAAGAGTGAGCAAGAAATGGAAGCTATTGCTGGGGGCACGCAAACCCAAATGGACAGTCTTCTGAATAACTTTCTGGATGGGTTTCATGATGCACCAAATTTAGGTGGATACCAGATGAGAAAATAGAAAATAATAAAACATTTTTTTCCCCTCGCTCTACCAGGGACCAAACTCTTAGTGACCTTGCTGACTGAAGATTCCTTAGGATGTGGTTCCAATCTATTTCCATGGTGGCAAAGCTGTGATGAAAAAAGATAGCACTAGGGGTCACAGCCAACTATATAGTCAGCTTAGTCTAACCTCATCGGGAACTGTACTTGTAGTCTGCAGTCACAGTTTTAAAAAATTCTCTTATCGAGGTAAGATAAAGCCAAAGAGGAGTGATAGGAAGACTAGCTTAGCAATGGAAAGCTCTAAGAAAGACAAGGCAGCCACAGTATTCTCTGCTACAGCAATGACACAAATGCAAAATGTTTTGGATACTATCCACATGACGCTGTCCAAAGTCGGTGCTGGCTGGGAATTCTGGAAGCCAAAAATCAATATATACAGAGAATATCAGCTTAGAGAAGGCTGCTTGACCTTAGCAAATACACAGGAAAAAATGGAGGGTTTTTCATCATGTTCATCCTATGCCAGGCTGGAGAGTGTATTTAGCACAAAAAAAAAAAAAAAAATGGGGGAGGGAACAAAAATTCAATTTTGGTAATGCTCACTGTTATATATTTTGTAACTTTGTTATCACCTACTGGGATGTTTTACATAACTATTATATGCCATCAATGTGACAACTACCGCCCCTTGAGAATATGCAATAAATGCTGATACTCATTTTCTTATTGCTATTTTTCTCTTTTAAGACATCATTCTTTCCCTGGTTGCTTTTATGATGGGCCTTTAGGACAACTGTGGTTTCCATGTGTTACTGGAAGAAAGAGAAAGCTAAAGAAAGAAGAATAAAACTGGGACTTTTCTGATGTGAAACTAGTACGGCTGTCGTTAGAAGATCAGATCGCAGCCGTCTCCAGGGGGGCATTTTATCAGATCCAAAGGATCTTTCAGCTGAGGCCCTTTCTGGATTGGGGCGCTCTTCGCACTTCTGCCCTCATCATCTCCTGCCTAGACTACGACAATGCTCTCTAAATGGGACTCCCCTTGTTGGTGCAGGAGGTTGCAGTTGGTACAGAGTATGGCTGCACGGGTGATTTTGGGGGTTCCTCAGAGCTTCCATATTACACCTCTCCTGCACGAGCTACACTGGCTCCCTGTGGCCTTCCGGGTGCGATTCAAGGTGTTGGTTCTTACCTTTAAAGCGCTCCATGGCTT
>JANHFJ010004203.1:51266-64511 GCA_032468195.1 Cerberus rynchops | reverse complement strand
ATTTTACTGACCTTGGAAGGATGGAAGACTGAATCAACCTTGAGATAGTGAGAATCGAACTGTTGAACTGCTGGAGCTGGCAGTCAGCAGAAGTAACCTGCAGTACTGCATTCTAACTACTGCATCACCAAGGCTCTTGATGAATAAATCAACCGAGAGCAATAATAATAAAATATTAAACTAATATTTTAAATAAGATTATATTAAATATTAATCCTGAAATAATGTGACCTGATAATTAGTAGGTGGGTTAACTTGGCTTGCAAACATACATACAACAAGCCATGCATATTGCTGAGTTACTTTAGAATAACTTCTAAAACATGGAAGAAATCCTGATATGAGGTTCTGTGGTGTTGATTAGCAAATACTAATACTTTTTGAACTATAAACTGGGATGTCATCTTTCAAAGATTACTGCAGCCAAAAAACAACTCATGGATATCAAAAATAAGTGACCTTTCTGCTTGAAATCAAAATGGCTATTCCTTTTGTTTGTTTCCAAGTTGCTACCTCTTTCTTTGGCCAGCAGGATGAGAAGAATAATGCCAAATCACTTAAAGGGATTTGGAAGGAATGCTAAGATACATGAGAAATCGTTTAGAAATTGGAAAATTCCCAGGGTTCAATTGTGGATCCTGAGTTCATCAGATAAGCAAAATTCCTTACTATTTCAAAAGGCTTGGCATGCTACTAAATTCAATAGCTTTTCAGTAGAGACCCCATTTATATATCCACATCATCAAAAACTGCAAAAGATACACCTAAAAAAATTGAAGTACATTATGAGAAAAGATAAAAGGGAGAACAGATTTCAGTTGTAATTCTACAGATTATGCATATTATGCAATATATAAATTTGGATTATCAGGCTCTTATCATTATGAGATGGCACTCCAGGCAAAGGTCAGCATTTACATAGCATTATGCAGGCATGTGATTGCCAACTAGGCAGAATTCTCTGCCCATCTCTCAGCAATATACTTGTATGTTACCTACAACAGAGTCCCTCCATCATAACTGCCTCCAGAAAAGTTTTGGAATTCTTTCCTTTTCCCTCGATCAGCTTGTTGGTGAAGAAAGAGCAAATTGCTCACTATCTTAATTGGTGGCCAAGCAGCTCTCACATATCCAGTTTTATATAACTCCTGCTGGAGACTTTACCACTGCTTCCTAGCTCTCCTCACATGCAAGGGAATGTGCTTTTAGAGAGTGTCTATAAATATCTGTTGGTTTATATAATAACGCATTCCTGGAACAGTTTCATGAGCACTGGAGTTTGGCTACCTGGATTTTTTTTGTTGTTGTTGTTACTAGAGGCAGCTGCCATATGTTCATATGTCTAAGCAATCAAAAGAACAATTATCTGCCGCCTCTTAGACATTAAATATGAAATATATAGAAAAAAGGCAGTTTGAGACAACTTCTGTGATCACACTTTTGTGGTATTTGTTTTTCCAGTGCAACCTTTTTTTTTATCCCTTTAAAGCTCATCAGAGCAGTAATTAGCCATACTTATCTCTCATAGTCATGATTGTTTTGTTGCTGTAAAATTATCTGTTCTCTGGCTTGATGAAAATGAGTTATTATCAGACAAGATGTTCTCTACACAATAAGCAAACAAATAAATAAAAATGAGCACGCTTCCTACTCTAGGTCAGCCATGTAAATCATGCACACCTATTAGAACTGAGACAAACAGTTTCAATTTTTACAAGCATTTTAATCAGTGCCAAAAAAAATCTTCATCTGTTAAAAAAAAATCTTCATCTGTTAAAAAAAATGTTTAACAAGCTTTGTTGGCTTCAGCAATACAATTAGGAGCTATGATTATCAATATGGCATTATGAAATCAGTCTATCCAGAACTTACTTTTGACTGGGTCTTAATTGAACAAGATCTGTTCAATTAGCATTTAAAAAAAATCTTTATCTTCACCATCAATTATTTATTTGGCTTTTTTTCACCTTTAGTATAAATATTTTTGACCATGAAGCCTCATCTATTAACTAATATGTTATGGTGTTTGATGCCAGTATAAAAGTTAACCAAGGAAGATTTTTTAAAAAAAAATTCTTCCAACACTGGAAGTTCTAAAAGTCAAGCCAGAAATCTCTTAACAATCTGCATAGAATATGAGATTTCTAGAAACTGGTCTTACTGAAATACCAGTCCACTCATGATATTGTGAGTCTATCGATAAAGTGTTTAGACATAATATGTATTGGTATCACGATCCACTCATGATAGATTAATAATGTGTATTGGTAATGTGTATTGGTGTACCATAATGTGTATTGGTATATCATTAATGATATGTATTGGTATACCAGTCCACTCATGATAGATTATATTGTGAATATAAGTCTTTGATAAAGTGTTTAGACATAATGTGTACTGGTATCCCAGTTGCTTTTAATAAGCATAATTTATGCCTATTTTTAAATAAGACAGTTGTGGTTTTTTTTTTTAAATGACTGCTTGAAGGAAATTTCTTTCCTACAAATGTCTCTTAAAAATAAGGTAATATCTTGGTGTTAATGCTGAGTATTTACTGGAAGAAATTAAGAAAAGAGCACAAAATGCTACATGAATCCAACAGTTGGTTAATGATGGTTGCATTGCTATATCTGCCAACTTGGACATTTTGATGGAAATTATTCATTCTGACCCCATTGGCTTTTAAGCTATCTTACAAGAAAATCACCATGGTTCTTTTTGTGTGCCGAACTTATTATTTGTGACATTCCTGACAGAGTGAGCCACATGGCAGAACAAATAAGATATGCTTTTATACAGAAAATATATATGCTCATGTATCCTACACACACACATAGCCTCAGCTCAGTACATAATTCTACTGATTACACTGGTCTATAAATTTTGGGAAATTATTGAACTCTGAGATAAAATGTGTTAATTTTACATATTTTGATTAGATGAATTAGAAAACAGGTGATAAAGTTGCTGGCTGGCTAAAGTTTTCACAATAAAAGTTTATATACAGGCGAGTATATTTGCCTACAAGGGAGGGAGATGTCTAATGATCATGATGCCTTGTAACTTCTCGACAAAATACAGTGAAAATTGTACCACATGGAAGTGTATATATTTATCTTCACTTTGAGAACAGCAAAGCAGATGACTATGAAAAACGTGGAAAATTTACTTAGGTCCTGTAAAGCACTTGATGCAAACATGTCACTGAAAATTCACTTCTTACACTCGCATTTAGACTATTTCCCTTTGAACTGTAGTGAATGATGGAGTAGTGAATGATGAGCATGGGGAGAGATTCCACTAGAATATCGCAGGCATGGTTAAAAGATACCAAGGGAAATGGAGTCCGTCCATTCCCCAGGGATGATCCTACTGCAGTTCACAAGAGAAAAGCCAAAAATGGCAGTTTAGATACCAAATAAAGATGGAATCTTGTCATTTAATCTGAGGTTAGAGCTTGTCAGTTTTTCATGCAAAAAGCATGAAAATGTTACATGAGAAACCAATAAATGAATGGAAATTTATGTTATTGGTATCAATAAAAAGATAAATTGATATGGTACCATTCTCATTGCTATATCACATTTTGCAGAAAAGTTATGGAGCATAATTGTACATCACACACCCCCTTAATTTTGAATTATTTTGATGCAATTTTGACCTGAAGCTATAACTTGGAAACTGGAGCCAATTAATATCAGGACTTAATTTTCCTTTATTAGTGACCCAATTAAGCTATTTTCATTTCTGAGGCTTTCTCCTTGTAGATCAGTGTTACTTAGTAAGTGCTGTCTCCAAAAAATGCTCGACCATGACCAAGTACACCAGAATTTGAGAGGCTCTAAAATGTATATACTGGGGAAGAAAGAACAGGAGAAGAAAAATTATATTTTCATATATAATGAAAATATCAAGAGCTTTGCTGCTGTTGCTGAGCAACCTCAGATGCAATCTGGGATGTCCATCAGTCACTAGTTGCCATATTGCTTACTCAAGAGAAAAGTGTACAATCTACTTTTCCCAATCCAAAAGTTGCATTTGACTTTTGAGTAACACCCTGCAGTCTCCAACGGCCAAAAGTAATGAGCTTAATTGGAACAAACATTGAAACTAATTTTATTTTCATTTGGAGTTGTATTCTAATGCAGTTAAATAATATAATTATTCTCCAGTCATGTATTACATTTTTCTTTATTATGCCACAATAAAATCACAACATGGTGACAATTTGCCCTTAACTATTTTTCTAACCCCCACCCTCCCTTCCTACCTTAACTTACCCGCGGTTGCGTAAGCATTTCACAGCATATCGTACCATGTATGACTGTGTATGTGACCAATAAATTTGAAATTTGAAATCCCTTATTGCCTTTCTTGTTAGAAGTCATCTGAAAGGCTGCAAATGGCAATTATAATACATGAGATGCTACAACTGTTGTAAATTTATGATAGTTACCAGGCACCTAAATTGTAATCATATGAACACGGGGAGTCATAAGTATGAGGACTCATCACAAGTCACTTTTTTCAGTGCTATTTTGAATAGTTGTTAAACAAATGGCCATTAAGTAAGGACTACCTCTATCATTTGCTTATGTTCAGTTCCATTTGGGGAACATATTGTTCTTGGCAGGATCTCCTACATCCAGTATAGAATAGATCCTATTCCACAGTCATAACTTTGACTGTAATATAGAAGTTCCTCTCTACCTTCTTTGGACAATTTAGTATTAACAGAATTACAGATTTGTAAAATGGGGCAAAATTTTCCTGACAAATGTTTCACTTAGCAACAGGAATGTTGGGCTCAATTGTGGTTGTAAGTCAAGGACTACCTGTATTTGCTTTACCCGTGTTTTCTTTTGGGCATCAACATAAGCACTAGGGCTTATTTTCAGGAGGCGTCTTATTCCCCCCCCCCCATGTATGGGAGGCTCACTTCTGTTTGCTTGTGGTGGGCAGGAAATTGAGCAGGGTATATGGGCAGCTCCATTATTATTCTGCCTTACCTTGTGATCATGGCACCATGAGCAACCAGATGGAATTGGCGGCTGGCTGGCTGCTCAGGCTCTTAAGTAGGGCTTATTTGGGGTGCACATGCTAGGTCTTATTTTAAGTGTTTTTAAGTGAATCACTGCAGTTGTTAAGTTGTATCATGGTTGTTAAGTGAATCTGCTTCTCCATTGACTTTGCCTGTCAGGCGATCACATTTCTATATTTTATTGACGTGAGCTGCTTTGGAGGAAAGTAGTATGAAAATTCAGATGAAAATATGTCAGAGTTTGTTGCAGGACATGCAGCAAGCATACAATAAAATAATTCAGGCTTCATTAAATAGAATAAATTTCTTTATATATAATAATATAAAACATGATTATGCATACAATATCCATTCTGGTCTTTCAGTGTAGTAGAAAGAAGAAGTAGCAAATACCAAATGGAAGCAAGATATAAAAGCAGAATAATGGAGGCAGGATTCAGAGGCTTATGTACAGAATCAGTTAAGCTAAACTGAGTCACTAAACAGCCCAATTGGATGATCTGTTGCTATGTCTCTTCCAAGTCGTGAAACTTGTCAATACACTGACAAAATATGTTCAGCAAATGATAGTCTTCATAGTCTTTAGGGAAGACATGGAAGCTAGATATTGTTAAATTTTGATAAACATTGAGAACTGATGCGTTTTAAATAGCCTTTTGGTTGTTCACCTATTGTCCTGTTAGCCTCTGAGTTTCAATCCTCTAGTGAAGAGCTTGAAAAGAAGGGACTTCTTGAAGAAACTTCTTGAAAATTCTGTAGATTTCTGTAGATCTGGGTTTTTTCTGTTTTTTAAGTAAGCTCCATCTTGGATATTGATCCTATTGTGGAGGTTTTGCGGGAAGAAAGAAAGAGGCTCTACAATTTTTTACTGTGGCCCCCATTAGTCTTTTTGAACTCTAGGAGTTGCTTAAAGGATTTTTTTTTTTCCAAAAAAATTGACCATCAAGATATCAAGAGAAAATGTCAACTCCTCCTCTTTCCTGGAACTCTACTTTTGGATCAAAAGCGTTTAGAAGATAACTTTTCTCATGATTTCTGGATCCAGCATGCCTTTTTCACAACTGTACCCAGCATGGAAAGATGATTGTATTTTCATGAGAGGAACAGACCTATTCATAATCTTTTTGGAGAACTATTTCATGAGAAAAGGCTGATTCGCTATGAAAGGAAAACACATTCCAAGAAAGTGTCAAGGGAGAAATTGCTGCATGAGAAAAGGAAGTTTTCAGACCTGACCTATGACTCACCCAGTCAAGTGGAATCCATTAGTCATGTATAACCACAATGCGCACCGGGTCTCACCATTGGCCTTGTTGCCTAAGGTTGATTAGTACTGAAGTTCAGACACCTGAGTTATTTCTTTGTCTGGCAAAGCAGAAACTGTGGCTGAATTTCAGTACCATACTTAGCCATAATTGGGTGAGGAGCATAGACCATGTTTTCACAACGCTAAATCTAATGTAGTAGTAAACGTAGGTAAGCTTCCTACCTTTCTGTTGCATAATAGATGACATAGCAAATGTGGCCATTTTTATGCTGGATGCCATTCCATCATTCATTGTAATGGTTGCCGATTAAAAAAGAATCCTGTAATAATTAAAAACAAACATGACAGCCTTATCAGGAGTTTAGTGACTTATTTTTAGACCTTTATACTACCTTTATTTTATACAGCTTCTGTTATCTCCTTTCTTTCCACAACTACTCTATGAGGTAGGTTGGAATTACTGACCCAAAGTCACCTCAGCCTGTTTTCATGCCTAAGGGAAGATTAGAAACAATGGTCTCTTGATTTCTAATCAAGCATCTGAATACCACATAAAACTGAATGATGAAGATGAAAGATGCAGCATGAAGCAATAACATGAATAAACAACAATAGAACACATCATTGTGAATAAATAACAATAGGGCATGTTGTATTGAAAGTTCTTTTCCTTGACCTCAGTTTAACACATGGCCTGGATAGGAATATTGCATTAGACTTAGACCTAACCACATTATGGAGTAATCAGATCATATCAGTTGAACAGATCAGATCACAGTGAGACAAAGACATAAGAAATGGTCATATACCATTACCGTAATTCATATACCACACTATGATGAAACCAAACACATATTATAGTTGGCATGGTATGTAGCCAGGACCTGTGTGGGGCAACTGCAGGTAGCAATTTTTTCTAAGGGAGAGCTCCCTTTCCCACCTAGAAATTTACATTTTAAGTTAAAAATAAAACTACTGAAAATCAGAACTTGGAATATCTAGGTGGCCTTCATGATTTTAGAAATGGATTAGGGGTTGAATCCAAACCTTGGTTTGCTTGCCACTGAGGTAACACTTCAAAGGCCATAAAGTAAAAGAAGAATAAGCAGCAGCTGACCAGCCCTGGCCACAAAGCCACCTGGACAAACTGTTGCAGATGGAACTGCTCAGTCAATGTCACTGTAGGTTGTGCTAAACCTTTGGCTTCATTGCTGTCAGAGGTTTCTTCAACAAATGCCTCTTAATTATAGCTCTTCCTTTAGAAAATTCATCTTGGGAGGTCCTGGAGAATGGTGATGTCCTGATTTTTATTAATGGGGTCTGAACTTACTGGACTGAAGTTTACAACTAGCATTATAATGTAACTGCACCTGCCATCATGGGAAGTGCAATCATCAATTCGAATAATATTTTTCTGCTTTCTCCATCATTAGATAAGATTGGTTAAATTGGTGTTAACATGTTAAGATACAGAAATTTAGTAGCTGGAGCAGTGGGGTTGTGAAGTGAGCCAGAACACATAGTTGTGGTGGTTTGGTTGTAGGTTCTATTGGCCTATAAAGACAGCATGATACTATCTGTTACAGGAATGGGAGGAGCATTTCTTGTGGCTCATCTTAATGAGACAAATTACTCTCGTAGAACCTAAAGTTGGAGAAGTTTCTGGGGAGGAAGGATTTGTGAAAAGTTGTAAGCAATCCTACAGTAAATCTCATCCTAATAAGGAGGGGCAAAGACCACATCATTTTGTGCTTGGAAGATAGTCAGGTAGTACATGTGCGTTGGCTTATATCTGCTAAAGAATGCCGGCTGGCCTTACATAGAATTTATGTAAGAGACTGGAAGCAGCAAAGTAACTCTCACCAGAAAACTTTATAGGGCAAGGCTACAGTCTGGAAAAAGTGTGCCAGATTACTCCCAGATGATGAGGAAAACCTTTCTTGAATTAGAAGTGCAAGATGTGATGTTCTCAGAAGCATACGAAGTGTATGTTGTCCTTAGTTCTCTTGATGACGCTTGGGACATGTTGGTAACAAGCCTTGAGTCCATGGACAACTGTGATTTAATTTTGAGCTATGTAACTGGGAGACTTTTGGAAGAAGAGAGAAAAGACTAGAGAGAGGCGATAGTAATTTGTAACTCAGTCATAAAGGAATTGCATTCCAGAAAGATAACAAGATGGGAGAGAAAGTCTATATAGTAAAACACTGCTTTGCATATGGATTTATTCAAGATATCCAGAGAAATTGCCCAGTAAGAAGATTAAAAGATACAAGCAGGAGAGAGAAAGCACGATGACAGAAGAAGGAAGACACACAGATTTCTGTGGTGACAGCAACCAGGAAAGACACTAAAGATATTTGGTTGTTGGACAGTGTGCCAAGTGGGTGTCTTGTAAATAATTCAAAAGTTTTTTCCAGTCTGGGACCAGCTATCCAGGTATACGTAAGCCTGGCAGATGGTAATCATTCTTTTGCACAAGGAACAGTATATGTACCATGTATTGGTAAATTGTTTGATTAGGTTTTATGTGTGCCAGATTTAGATCACAATTTGTTGAGTGTATCTTGCTTAGACAATGAAGGGTAGCAGGTAATTTTTGCAAAGGGTACATGTAAGATCAAAAAGAATAATCGGGTGTGTGCATAAGATGTGAAATTAAACAATTTATGTGTTTTGAACCACAGCGAAACTGGTGGTAGTGTGCAGACAATCTTTTCTAATGAATCAAAACATAATGGATGTGCATATTTATTACACAGAAGGCTTGGTCATACATGCTTTAAAGTAGTGCAGTAAATGCCTGACCTGGCTGTATGTTTGAATGTAAAAGATTGTGACAACTATTTGGATTGTGCTATAAAGAGGCAAAATTGAAAGTATATCCAGTTAGCAAAAGAAATGAAAGGATATCTACCAAGATTTTTCAGTTACTGCATGCTGATTTAATTGGTCCTCTAGCCACATCAATGGAGGGATCAAATTTGCTTTGGTAATTGTTGATGATTTCTTAAGATATGAGTTTTTTATATACTAGAAATCAAAACAGAAGTGTTTCGACAATTTAAGTAATGCTTGTAAAGAGAAGATATAATCAATGTGTATGTCAGCCACAAACAGACAGAAATATAGAGTCATGCGTAACATTTTTCACCAGTGGCTGAAAAAGAAGGGTACAACACATAAAAAGGTGAACCCCTACATTCCTGCAGAGAATGGAGTTGCTGAACACAGAAATGGTGTGTTACAGACTATGAAAATGCATTACTAGCAGATGCAGGAATAAGTAAATTGTATTGGGGTGAAGCAATTTTAACTGCCAATTATTTGGTCAATAGTCTATGGAGTTCAGCAATTAATCAAACTCCATATGACATCTTTGGCACATTTAAGAATCTTTGGCATCAGTGCATGGTGCACATTCCCAAAACAATTAGGAGGAAAGGACAGCCAAAGGCAAGGAAATTGAAATTTATAGGTTATCAATCAGGCTCAAAAGCATATACTGTAGGTTTACAGATGGACACAATAATGTTATTATCTCATGTTCTGCAAATTTTTCTGAACAAGAGAATTGGGAAAAGGTAGATGCCAACACTGAAATGTTTAATGCCTGTTTGTCAGAAGTCTCCAGTGAATGAAAATTCACACTGGTACCTTAAACTGGCATGTTAAACAGGAATCAGAGTAGCCTAGGATCTGAGTGTAGATCAGAGAAATGTTTAGAAAGTGATATTCCAGTGAAACAGGAACAATTTATTCTAAGGAGGTCTGAAAGAGTAAAGAAAGGTGTTCCTATAGAAAGATTCACAATTGATGTGGTAAAATATGTAACATTTTTATGGGCCTCTAAATTACCAAGAAGTATTGACTTTGCCTATGGCAGAACAGAAGAAATGTAAAGAATTTATGAGAAATAAAGAATTATTTAGGAGTAGAAATAAAGAAATTACAAGAAGGAGGGTATGTTCTAAGTCAAAAGAAGAAAATACACAATAGTTAAAGGGTTTGGATATTGAAGTGAAAGGAGTTATACCAGTATTTGAAGATGACACAGCATGTAAACAAATGGCAACAGATGAGAGGGTAAAAAAAAGAAGAAGCAAACATGTTCATTTAAATGTTTTTTTTTAATGTCAAAGAAGCAGTGAAAGAAAATATACTAGACCTAATTTATCGTCCATCAGAATATAATTTGACTGACCTCATGACAAAGTCATTGGGTATACAGAAATACAAGGATCTTGTGAAATAACTTGGTTTAAGTGCTGTCCAGGAATAAATTGGAGAGGTGTTAAGATATTTAAATTTAGTAACTGGGGCACAGGAAGCCAGAACACATAGTGTGGGTGATTGGTTGTAATTGTAATTGCTTGCTCCTGCCTAAGGTAATTTGTGGTGTGATTGGTTGCTGTGGCTGTAGAAGGTCAGTTTCCTTCCCCCCACACACCTTCTCTCTCTGTGTATGTGTGCTCTTTAATTTACCTCATGATGCTCCTGTTTGCCTGACTATCTTATTTACTGTAAACATATTTATGTATATAAAACTACAAGTTTGTGTCAGAATCTCCGAGTTCATTTGGACACCTGCTGCACAATTGGAGGCTGTTCACTCTATAGACCTGCTGAAAGTAAAGGGATCTGCTAATAAGAGAACAATAACTTTTCTTTTCAAAAGCTGAAGAACCAGGAAGCTCCATCTTGATATCATATAAACACAGGGGGAAGAGAGAAAGGATTGGGGTTTTTTTCCTGAAAGTCAGGTTCCTGATTCAACTTCAATGTATAAGTAAGTGTACCAATACATACTGAGGATTGCATCTTCCCAAAGCAAAAGTGGCTCCATCTTTACTGGTTTTTTACTGGGGAGGTTCTGGTGGAGTGAGGAGAAGATCGCTGTCTGAAGTGGTTTGTTTGGTGGCTTTCATTCCTTTCTGTTGGACTTTTCATTGCTTTACATTCACTCATGGTTGCTGGAGAGTGGAAGTTGGAAGGGGATATTTATTTATTGAAAAGATTTATATGCTCCCCCCTCCTTAAGCAATCCTGATGGAGCTCACGATAACACATCTGAACACATGACCTTCAAGCATATAATCATCAGAGACTGAACCAGACTGTGACGATGATTTGTTATGATGTCTATTGTTTGAACTGAGCTGGCCCCCTTCCCAGCCCCTTCTTTTCCTAGCAAGCAACCTTTCTTTAATATTGTGCCTCTTTCATGCTGCACCAATTCTGTCCCACAAGCCTCAGCTCTGAGCGGAAACATCTGAGCATCTCAGTAACCCCATGTGTTTCCCCGTTGCTTGGCAACCAGGGATTTTTTTTCAAGAGACATGAATTAAGCTTTTCATCCTGTTCTCTCATGATTTTGCTCCTTCCACAAGCCCAAGCACTCCTTTCCCTGTGTATGCTTGTACACATGCAAGCATGCGCATGCGCACATATGCACATACACATACACACACAGCAGCACCAGAAAGGGCAGCACGTTCTAAAAATAGCTCCTGGTGGGAAAGTGCTGAGTGCCTGAATGGAGGGAAATCCTAACGAGGTTCCGGAAAGGAAACACCTGGGGCTGCCATAGCTTCAAATGTAGTAGAAGCTAAAAATACATTGGCAGTATATAATCTGAAGCCTTTGAGACAGAGACGGTGCTGTTGGTGGGCAAAGAATAATGGGCTGTAATTCTAGATAAGCCATTTTCATTACCTTTTCAAGGTTTAGAGCTATAAAATCCTGGGATTACTGATCTCTGAACAAGCCATCTGCTTACATGTGAAATGGCTCATCTGGGATGTTCATTCAAGTGTGCCCAAAAATATGAGCAAAGTGAGCAAGATCTACCTAGTGTAAACAACCCTGGACCCCAGTTAAAGGCACCATCATTTTCATGTTTTTAAATCTGGAGGCACGATATACCTATTTTGCACCTTAATGTATTCTCAAAAACAGAAAAGTTCTCCGCTGCTTATCTTTCCTGGTGCTATAAATCTGCTACCTTTGGAGGCAGAAAGAGAGAGGGAGAGAGAAAAAAGAAACATTGGGCACATTTGTTCACAGGTGTCCTCATACTGGTTACTAATAATCATGCTGCTGCTGTCTATTTATTTCTACTGTACAAGAAACTATTGTATTTGTCCAAGCATTCATTCAATGACACCCTAATTCTGTTTTTAATCATGCCACTGCTAGTTTGTTTCTAGGTGACTTTATTAGCCAGGTTATCGTTAAAGCATTTTGGCTGTTTTTACTGCTGCCTTGATTCAAAATTCTGTGAGGAAAAACTCCTGACATTTTGGAGTCTTAAGCCACCCTCTTAGTTGAAATATAAACCCACAATGGCTCTTTTAAATTGTAATCATGAAAGAGAATTCTGTAAGATGGTAACAAGAGGTTTTGGAAAACAGGTGCTGACCATACCCTTTCTGCAGAATTGACCTTCTTTCTTTTATTTCCCATTATTTATTTATTAGGTTGGTTCTTCTTAATTGAGGCATGATCCCAGCCAGCTGCCCAGTAAATAGGTTATTGTCGCAATACAGCCAAAGGGCAGACAAATATGCCAGGCTTACATTGCAGTTTCAAAAACACAGAGAAGAAATTGAATGAGTATGTTCTGGTGTGCTCTAGTTGTGTAGCATTAATTCCTGGTGTGAAGTTTAGGGTGATCAAGATGAAGCTTACTTTTCTCTCAGAATTTGAGGATCGGGGCTGTTCTTAATTATTAATAATCTAGAAAGAGTGGCATTCGCCACCTGTAGGCATTTCCTATAAAATGTAGCAAGAGCCAGTAAGCCAGGTATCTTTAAAAGGGATTTTAAAATCTGGGAAAGGTCAAATTTATCCATTGTAATCTCCCTTTCTACAAGGCCTTCCCATAAGCACCATTGGTTCAGGAATAAGAATCAAGAAAGCCTAGAACAGGGGTGGG
>JANHFJ010004200.1:2199-12830 GCA_032468195.1 Cerberus rynchops | reverse complement strand
CCCCCCGCGCGCGCGCACTTTCTGGCAGCTCGACAATAAAAGCCATAGAGATCTCTGTCCAGGGTGCTGAAGGCTCAGATACGATCTGCAAAAGTCCAGGGATTTTTCCCTGTCTTCTTTTTGCTGCTGTGCAGATAGGGCATACAATAACCGTGCATTCCAGCACACGATTCACCCCAATGCCAGAACTACCAGTAGAGGAACAAACCATACCTTCCCTTAAGGAGTGGATACAAAACCTGCAAAACACATGGCCACAAGTAAGAGCTGTGAGCTGCCTTTAAATCTCAAGCTGACAAGAAAACAGCAGAGCCAAAGCCTTTCAAAATAGGAGATAAGGTCTACTTATCCATTAAATTCCTACAGTCCCTACAACCCTCAAAGAAATTGAGACCCAAATTCCTATTACCAGAGTTACCAAGTTACTACTTGCTACTTGCCAAAACACTTAGGCAAGTTCATCCAGTGTTTCACTGCAGCCTACTGGAGCCAGAAATTATCTCCCCTCTAAGGTCACCAGTAGCCATTCCTGCTGTCCCTATTATGGTGGAAAGGGAACAGCACTTTGAGATTAAGGAAATCCTAGATTCCTGCACAGATCATGGCTCCACACAATACATAATAGCCTGGAAGCATTTACCCCACTCCCAAAATAAGTGAGTGGCTAAAAACATGTTAGAGCTCCCACACCACTGAAAAAATTCCACTTGAAATACCCAAACAAGCCCAACTAACTCAATGTCATACTTTTCTTTGTGTTTTTACAGGTGAAGTTCCCCTTTTTCTAAGGGGAGCAGCATGTCAGAATCCTATCATGATACTGCCATTCCTATGGGGAGGGGATACATTTATTAGCTTATTGCCTTCTTCCTATTTCCCATACATCCTGTATCCCTTTAGTTTATAGCCTTTATCCTGGCACCTATGTGCCATAAGCTTGATTTACCTTTGGAGAATGTGATAAGGGGAGTGGGAAATGTGTTTTGTCTCAGTCCTGAAGCCTCTGAAGACAAGTCTGGGAATAGCTTCTTATCTCTTTCTCAGGACTGCCATTCTAACATCATATTTGCACCTGTGAATTGGCTCATTCAATTTTGGACTGAGGGGAGGGGTTTCTAACTGCTTTATCCTAACTGTACTGCCTGAGAGGAACTTTAGAGTCTGTTTTCCTTTTGTCCTGCAATCATTCTCTTTCAATAAAAGGTTCCTTTTGAAATGCTGAAGTTTCAGGAGTCTTTACTTTCTTGAATGAAAAGGAGAGGCAGGTCCTTACATGAGTTATAGAGAAGGAAGAACAGACTTTGGCAACTCTGGCAAAATTTAGTGTTTCTATTCTTTTAGAACACCCTTTTATCACCCTTATATGCGGATTGGGTTGCACTATCTCAGACCACCCAGTGTGCAGTTTGTAGTCTTCCTGGATTCACAGACTCTCCTTAAGAAGCAAGCAGCAGCCATGGCCCAGACAGTTTTTATACAATTAGGGGAAGTGGGCCAATTGCATTCCTTCCTGGATCAGGGAGCATTTGTCAACCTTTCAAAGTAGACCAGACTAGAACACCAAAGTCATGTAAGTCAATATTACTTTAATTATAAGGTTATAGTAACAGAACCTTGCAAGCCTGAATGTGCTTCTCCCTGCCTTCCCATTATCTTCATGAGAACTAGTCTTGTCTGAAATGTTTTTCTCAAGTTATAGCTCTGTTCCAGATTTATTTATTTGTTCTGGTAGCAATTCTTCTTCCTCAGGGTTTATCTTTCTGTCCATTATAGCATTGCATACAATCACTTATGTTTTAGCTACTTCCCATTCAGATTATTGCAATGCATTTTACATGGGGATGCTCTTAAAAAAACATATAGAATGCAAAGCATGCGCACCGAACTGATAGCAAAACTGGTTGGATTCCACCACTGATCTAGAAGGTGTAGTTAGTCCAGAATGTGATGTTGCCCATGTTACATCCTTGCTTGGCAAACTGAAGTGGCTCCCACTGACCTACTATGTGCTTTATGCCAGCACTCATTAAAACCTGCATGGCATTGGGCAAGTATATTTCAGGAAACATGTTTCTTCATTTGTCTCTACCTGTCATGTCATATCTGACAGGAAAGGCATATTTTGAATTTCATCTATTTAAGAGTGTCTATTCAGATAGCTAGTAATGGATAGGAAAAAAAAAGATCCAGCAAGCCTGAAGTTTATTTACCATTCATCTTAGCTCTGCCTGTTGTACTAAAGGTATGACATCCAAGACAGAAACAATACAGCAATAGCAATCCTACTGTAATTACATGCCAGGCAGTAGGTAATAAGATCATAAGTAGGAAAGACGAGAGAGGAAGGAGAAATACCAGTGATGGATATCACATTTAAATTAAAATATGTTTGTATTTGTTTTCCTTTTCCAAAATACTTTTGCTAGAAGTAAGATATAAGAGGGTTAGCTTTATAGCTTTTACTCTGCCTCTAATTTATCCCACTCTCTAAGGAGACTATACACATTTCATAGGAAAAAAAACCTACCAATTTGCTTTCTGTTTGGCAAATGAAGGCTCATTTCCCTTATGTTCAGCTGAAAATTAAAATTAAAATACACATCCCTCTTTAACAATAACTTCAAATTATATAACTCTTCATGCCAGAACATTTTTGTCTAATGAGGGTGGCATGCAATGACTTCCACGCATCTGTGTGATGTTTTGTTGTTAGATAACCAGGAGTTATTGTAGCTCTGGTACAGAGAGCAAATCCAATGGGAATTCAATATATAATTTGAAACAGTGGAGGAGGCCAGTTTCACAAGTGTTATGATTCATTTGCACTGATAGTCCTTAATTTCCCTCAATTCTTGGTGGGGAAAATACAAGGTACATAAACTTAAAAATTTTGCATTGTCCTTGTGTTGGGCTGAAATTCTATTTAATAGAATTTGAGAGGAGAGGTGATATGAGACATTATATATTAAATCACTTTTTAAAAAAGACCCTCAGTGGAAAAAGAACTGCCATGAGGCCATACTTTGAGTCAATAAAATTCTTGTTCCAAACAGTATTATACTTTTATTAAGTAAATAGCTATTTCTATAAGTCATTTCAAAACATAATTTAACTGAGAAATATATGGATATCAAAACAAAATATAGTCAGAATCCATTTCAACATATAAAAATCTATTTAAAAGCATCACAACAAAACAGAAATTAAACTGATATAAATCAGACATATATTTGGTGTCATTCTAAAGCAATAAATATCAGAAACTAAAATCATCTGGTAATCCAAATCAAATAGTATTTCAAAACCCAATAATATTCAGATGATTTATAAATATTAAAATATGCAAGCAGAAAATGTTTTGTTTTCATTTCACACAATTTCTTATGCTAGAGCTAAGACAAAAATTGCAATAAATCCAGATAAACTTACCTTTTTTCAATGCTTTTAGTTAAGCAGCTGTACCCCCTTTATCACATTTTATACACAAGGACAAGGACAAGAATCAATACACTCTCACAGCTTTTCAGAGGAAGATGGCAAGTTTTCTGGCCCTCTCCACACACAATGTTCCTACAGAAAAAAATACAGGGGATCTGAACACTGATCAGAACTTTTCTCCACCAAGTAGATAGGGAACCTTGTGAAACAGGGTGCCAATATGATGAAGTGATTGGGGCATTAAGCTAAAAACAAAGAGACTGTGGATGCTGGTCCACTTTAGATACAAAACAAGCTGAGTGACACTGGGCAAGTCACTTTTTCTCAGCACTAGGAGGGGAAGCAATGGCAACACACTTCTAAAAATAACCTTCCCAAGAAAATTGCAGAGACTAGTCCAAGTCATTCCTGGAAGTCAAAATTCGATTCCAAAAACACCTCCCCAAAAACTTCTGAAATATATCAAACCCATAAACCTGGTGGAATATTTATTTAGAAGAAAATGACATTATTTAGTTGGACAAATAAAGGGCAATTGTTCTAGCATGTTTGCATTGTTGCTAAACTAAACTCATGATGATATTTAGACTGTTATGAGTTTGCACAGCATGACTTCCCAAAGTCAACAACCATATTTTACCAAAATAACCCAATTCAGATAGGACATAAGGCTAAAAGATTAGGTAGTTTATAGCTGAATGTGTCATGTGAACTCAGCCTCTGTGAGTGTCTATAAGGAAAAGCATTATAAATGAAAGATTACAGGTTTTCAGCCAAAGAATCAAATTTCTGGGAAATTTAACTGCTAGCAACTCTTTTTCTAGTAATTAAACAGTTTCTCAACAGGTTTAATATATTCAGCTGACTTACAGAAATCCTGCCAGTCTGAAAATTCAGTTACATATTTAGAACAAGTGTATTAGTTACAGGAAAGCTTTATATATTCTTCTTAGCAACAAAATGCTTTAACTGCCTGTGCTACATAAAAGAGCTATATATTTTTCACAAATGAGTATTTTATTCCATCTTAATTGCATGAAACCTTCATGAGCATTGCAAACTGAAACAACCTGCAAAAGTTTAGTTTGAGGCAAGATGAAAAGACTATCTGTAAATGTCTTTTTTATTTTTTAAGGAAATAGAAATCATGAAATTAGAAATGAAATTAATTCCACTATAATAAAAACTGATCACTGATTTTTAGTCTGCTATTGCATATGATGATTATTACTGTATAACCCTTTTGATCATAAGGGAGAGAGAATCAAGTATCATTTGCTGAGGAAGAAAGAACCTCACACAGATTAAGAGTACTGCTATATTTTTAGTTTTTCTGCATCCTGCCATTCTTTGGCCCAAAAAACTGCTGTTGGCTGAGTGCTCATGTTTGCATCTTTGAACTTTCCAAAGAAATCCAGTACAGAGAAGAGCCTTAATTATGATTTGCTCAGTTTGACTTAGTCGGGCATTCTCATTTTTCCTGCACGTCTTCTTTCAGTAGACTTTGCTCAGTAAGCCTTGCTGAAAATAGCAAAGAAAGTCCTTTCTATTTTCCTTTTTTACTTACTTATCTACTCATTTATTTATTGTATTTTTGAGGCTACCTGGCTCCAGAAAGACTCTGGGAAGCTTATAATATTTAAAATACATAATTTAAAAAACATGCATCACAGATATAAACAAAAATTGCATCAATAACTTTTAAAAGAAAAATTAACAGGTTATTCAAATATCATAACTTCAGACCAAGGAACTCAACTGCCAGGTCTCAAGAGATTGCTGTTATACTTAGAGTGTAGGAATCATATGTATATCCAGAAAATGTTATTGCAAAGTACAGGAGCCTAAACAGAGAAATGCACTTCCTTGCTCCCACAGGTTGACAGTATTAAATGGAAGACCTGCAGTGTATGAACTCTGCCCAAGTGGATGTAGATGGTCCCTCAAATAACCTGGGTCTCTGCAATGAAGGGCTTTTTATCAGCACCATGAATTGCATGCAGAAGATAACCAATAATCAATGTAGTCAAGCCTTATCTTGAAGCCAAGTGTTCAATTATTATTTTCCATCAGAAAACTTAAAGAAAAGAGGAGAGGTATAACTTTCTTTCTTTCTTTCTTTCTTTCTTTCTCTTTCTTTCTTTCTTTCTTTCTTTCTTTCTTTCTTACCATCACAGAGTCTTCTTAGCAAAATCATTCTCATTTGTTCATCTCTGAGACAACCTTAAATCAGGAACTATTACATTAGGTTTTTTTCTAACATTTTCTAAGCATAATTCAGGTTTCTGGAAAAGCTCTGGTTTCATCAGTATTGCTCTCCAAGTATCTTATGGTGGCATTGAGTAAAAAAGCTTAGAATAACTTGAGTAAATTAAAAAAGAAAAAAGAGAAGAAACTGATAAGTAAACTACAAGGCACAAAAGAGAACATATAGTTTCAAAATGAGATTAAAAAGAAAATAATTCAAGAATTTTATGAAAAATTATGTGATAAAGAAAAAAATTTGGAAGAAAAGATAATATAGTATTTGGAAACAGCTAAATTAGCAAAAGTGCCTCAGAACATTAAAAATATGTTAAATGAAAAAATAACAATGATGGCACTAACAGAGGCGATAAAGAGGCAAAAATAATAATAAGACTCCAGGACCAGACAGACTACAAACAGAAGTTTATAAACATCTACAAGATACCTTAAGCCTGTCAATGTTAGAGGTTTATAGTGAGGTACTGTTAGAGGCCAAAATACCAAATACTTGGACAGAAGCAAATATTCCCTTAATTCCAAAAGAAGATTCAGATTTGATGCAGGTAGAACTAATGCTTCTAGATGTATAGAGAAAGACACATCGAAAGGAAAAAAGTTATCCATTTTATTCAAACCAACATAAATCATGGTCACGAATAGATATGATATGGTAAAAAACAATGTACAGGACATTGAAATAGAGGCAAGCATATGGGCAGACCATAATCCAGTGAAACTTAAGTGGAAAGGACAAAAGAAAAGGCGGAGATGGACACTCAACCAAGCTATTTTAAAAGACAAAGAATTTATTCAGACCATGGACACGGAATTAGATTCATTCTTTAAAGAGAATAGAGGGGAGGACACATCAGCTCAAAATGTTTAACTCACTGTTAAGCATACATTAGAGGATTAGCAATAACATACATAGGGAAGAAAAATAAAAAGAAGAGACAGGACAGACAGAAATTAGAAAATGAATTTTTAAAACTGGAGATAGAACTACAAAAGATCCACAAAAGAAGAACATTAAACATCAAATGGAGGTGATAAAACACAAAATTGGTCTAACTAGACAAAGCAGAATTGGCACAAAAAATTAAAAGTGATAAACAAAACTTTTTTGAAAATGCAACAAACCAGTACATTGGTTAGCCTATAAATTGAAAAAAGACAGACAAAAGAAAGTGATTCACAACTTGGAAGATAAGGGAGGAATACTCCAGTATGAAAATGTTGGGAAAAATAAAGTGATTCAAAGTTACTATGAAGAATTGTATGATAAAGAGGCAATCCCAGAAGAAAACATAAAACAATACTTAAAAAGAATTAATTTACCTAAAGTGCCAGAAGCAATGAAAACTATGTAGGCAGAACAAATTACGATGATGGAACTGACAGAAGCAATTAAAAGACAAAAAAAATGAGAAAGTACCAGGACCTGATGGATTGCCGGCTGAACTTTATAAAAGTCTGCAAAATACTTTAGGTTTCCAGATGTTGGACCTGCTTAATGATGTTTTATTAAAAATGAAGGTATCAGACTCATGGACAGAAGCATACATAACCCTTATACTAAAAGAAGACTCTGATCTACAGTGGATAAAGAACTATAGACCTATATCATTACTAAAAATGGATTATAAAATATATTTATCAATAATTGTTGAAAGATTGAAAAGATTTTTGAATGAATTTATACATTCTGACCAAAATGGATTTCTCCCCAAAAAGCAGATTAAAAACAATATGAGAATGATATTAAATACTTTGGAATATTATGAAACCCACCCAGGAAAACAAATGGCTTTGCTTTTTCTGGATGCACAGAAAGCATTTGATAATGTGAATTGGCAATTTATGTTTTTACAATTGGAGGAAATAGATTTTGGGGAGAGATTCATAAACATGATTAAAGCTATTTACTATAAACAAACAGTGCAGGTGATGGTAAATGGTAACATGACAGAAAAGTTCAGTGTTAAAAAGGGCACAAGGCTGGGTTGTCCATTATCCCCCTTATTGTTTATTTTGACTTTGGAAGATTTGACACAGGTAAAGAATTATAGGCCAATATCATTACTAAATCCGGTTGATGTAAATATTTGCATCAATGATGGCAGAGAGACTAAAACTTACCAGGATGGCTTTCAACAATGGAAGCATTTGTTCACCCAAATCTAGAAAATTTGGAGAAAATTTTAACATATAAAGATATCTTAAATGTGGAAGGGAAGCTAAAAACTAAACAAGAATTATGGAAATAGGGTGTTGATTTATCATGATGGCTACAAGTGCAAATGCAATTGAGATATGAAAAAGATGTTAAGACTTACAACTTTATATAAAGAGCAAATAACATTTGATCAAATAATGTTAGTAGTGGATCAGACAGTATGCTGTTCACTAAGCACTAAGCACTTATTGTATACAAAGAAAAAATATATAAATACATTTTTTTAAAAAGAATAACTCGAGTAAACAATGCTTGCCATCCTTTAGGAAGACCCTATTAATCTAGTTCTTCCCCAGACAAGAGGCTAAGGGGGATGTTTTATAAGCCTATTTTAATTTTGTGAATATGGTTGTTCCAAAGAGTGTTCTGTATTGTTGTTTTCTTTTTGTATTGTACTTCTAGCCAGCTTTCAGATCCAATTCGAAGTGTTGGTTGTTATCTTTTCAGCTGTAAATATTACTGAACTGGGATATATCAAGGAACACCTAGCCAGAATTAAACCCAGGCCAGCTGTCAAGAGAAGGCCTAAGGCCTGATGAAAGTTAACTTTCTTTGGGAAATACACATGAATGAAATAGCAGATTTTCATTGTAGTATCCCTACAATGCCCTGCTTGATGACTTCCTTATCCCAAAAACACTGTGCAGTTACCACCTTAATACAACTTCACAAACAACTTAAACCTATTTGTTTTCAATTTGCCTTTCATCCCAGTTGATTGATTGTGGGCATCTATCTTGCATTTTGTCTTATTTTCTATCAATTTTGTTTTGATTATATATTGTTAGGTTATTTCCGGCATCCTTTTGCATTGGGGTGGCTTGTAAGTACTGTAAAATAAATTGAAGGCAAAACAGTTAAATAACTACAAAAAGAAGAAAAATTTAAAATAACAATTGAACAACAATGGGAATATCTGTGCCCTGAGAATTTTGGCTACAAAATAAGCAATAACTAAAGCCACAGAAAAATGGAAGTTATTGTATATATCCATGTACAGAATTTTTAAATTCTGGCTTATTGTGGCCAACTGTTGAGTTTGGACAATTTGGAGACTTCAAGAAAGTTGCTTCCTCATTACAGGATATAACAAAGCATAGTAACATTATTCTGCCTTCCTCCTAACCATATTAAATACGATTTCTTAAGAAAAGGTGGGATGTTTATGCATTTTTCAGAGACTATCTTTTCTTATTAAATCATCTTTGGATTTAATTTTCAATTGTTTGGTTATTCTATTTCTGTAATTCTCCAGCTCATGAAAATGACTTATTAAAATAGGAATAGCTGCATAAACCCCGAATTAGAAATGAAGAATGTCATTGTCAGTATATGATAAGTAGCCAGATCCATAAACCTAACCTTTAAAGAAACAAGATTTAGCAGTCTGATTCTGTAGCACCTCTATCCATAAAGTAATGGCCTGATAATTCAGAGCTCAAGGTTCATGTCTTTCATGATTGACAAATCTGTCAGGTTGGGTTTTGCTCACTTTTTCATTTTTCTATCCTATAATTTGCTACATCCCATTTTCAGAATAATCTATGCTTCCCTTAGTGAAGTTCCCATTAACATTCAATTCTTCCCACAGAGCAAATATTTTGAAAGATTTTTGAAGATTTATATTTTGGACATATTTTGTTTGGAAAAACTGCATCTCAACATTCAGGAAACATCAATTTTCTTCATCAACAGAAAGGTAAAATTAGATAGGGTCATTTAAAAACATGTGCCAAATAATTTTTCTCCAATCCTAAAGCTGGTGGTAGTTTAGTAAGGTCAGTGGAAAGAAACAGTTGCTTGAATAACACTTAGATTTAAGCGTTATTATGAATAAATATTTTAAAGAGAGGAATAAGCATCCTTTTATTTTCATTCATTTTATATAATCAACATGGCTGAATGCTTTTTAAATTACTCCTGAATGATGAACTGTTCAATAATTTTCTTCATGGACTTATATTTTCTTTCAACTTATTTCTTATTAATGTTTAATTCTAGCTTCCTGTTTGTCTGAATAACAAGAAAAATCTAAAGTAATCTAATTTATATTTGTTCTTCTATTGTTACTTTTCTAACTTGATTCAAAAAGTTTAAAAGTTTATTTAATGTCTTTCTGTCTTATTTTTAACTTATTTCTTACCTAGTGGCAATCTTTAAAAATATGTTTCAATGTTATTATGCCTTTAGATATAATGTAATAATATTTATTTGTCAGACTGCATTGATCTATAGAATAGTATAGTTAAAAAGTACTACAAACAAAGAGTTTATATTACTAGAAATCTATTTTTTCAATATTTGGAAATAATATGTTTTATTAGTTCATCAAGAAATCAGAATTTTGGCCTTGAGCTTGTTTGGAGGTTCTAGCAGGGGAGCGCAGCTATCATATACCCTTGACCAAAGATCGGTACACTCCTATCTGGGATGGTCGTCCTCTTCCACCGAGCATGCAGCTTCGGGAGAGATGCACATGGAGTGGTGAGGGAGGAAGGGGACACCCACCTAGCCATTCAGATCAGCCGAATCAAACCTGGCAATCAATGGGGTGACAGATGTCTCAGCCGGATCGCCCTCACCAATGATAGCATGGGCCAGAAATATTGGCCATAATATAGGGTGACCAAACGTCCTCTTTTGCCCAGACATGTCCTCTTTTTAGGTCCAGTCTGGGGCGTCCGGGTGGGTTTTATAAATTTATAAAACC
>JANHFJ010004199.1:15248-25644 GCA_032468195.1 Cerberus rynchops | reverse complement strand
ATTTGGATTTGTATATATGGCCACCAATCAATTTCAATTCCTTGTTCCTTTAATTCTTCTTTAGATTTTAAGTTTCCTTTAATGCTGTATTTTGATCACCTTGGTCACCCAGAGTTTTAGGGAGTGTTCAGCAAGAAATGAATTCAGCAATAATTCATTTAAGCAAGAATAATAGAAATAATGATAATGAGAGTAAGAAGAATGATAATAATTATAAGAAGATTGATAGAACAAATTTCATCTTCCATCTCCTTCCTGGATTCTCTTGAAATGATTCCAAATGTGGCAAAGTATGGGAGGTGCCATTATATTCAATCAAGTTTCATGCATATTAGCATTACATTCAGCATTCAGAATAACACATGAAGGGCTTCAAAGGTGACAAAATAGTGATTATATCTGGGTTTGGAAAGTAACTAGGATCAAGTTGATATCTGGATGGAAACTTAGTCAGGGTTAAAGTTCAGCTGAACAGTAAAAAAGAAAAAGAAAACAAACCTGTTGGAAGAAATTTATTACATTTATATTCTGTATTATTGCCAATAATCTACACAAATATATCATAGAAGCCAATAGAAGTCTAAGCCAACTTGAAATACTTCTTAGTCTTACAAGAATTTCACACACAGTAATATTTTACAGTGACATATCAACATTATTTGTTTAGAATTTTAAGAAAACTGATTATTAAAAAAATTAGTCAACAATTTTTCCTAGCAGCATACAAATGCAAATCTTAAAGAACAGGAAAGCAGCTGAAGATTTTTAAAAGGTAGTTATACATTATTTTATGTGATATACATAAAATATGTGATATACATAGTTTTTCAAGATTCATTAACATCATGCAGTTAAACTATAATGTGATCCATAAGTGAAGGTAAGCTGTTTGACGTTTTTTGTAAATGATTTTTAAGAAATACAAGCATATTTCAAAGGAGCAACTCAAAAACTAACCAACCAACTAGTCAACTACCTACTCTACTTTTCTTGCAAAACTTCCATTTTATTATTATTTTTAAATAGTAGATTTGTATTCTGAATCTTGGTATTAAGGCAGATTGTGTGTGTGTGTGTGTGTGTGTGTGTGTGCGCATGTGTACATATAAAAATATCCCACCAGTATAAATATTTAAAAATCTGATATTGATCAGAACATTACTAGAACTATAAGTTAGATTGCCAATATAATATTACCAAAATCACTTCATTACAGTAGTAATATAAGATCCCATAAAGTATAAAAGCCTAACTGGTACAAATAACAATTCCAACTTGTGTCATGTCCTTTTATGCGTTATGGTAGATTTGCTTTGTTTCTCTAAGCAATGGTCAAGGGAATGTAGATTTTTTTCCTTCTTCAAATTATGAGAAAAACAAATACAAACCTTTCTAGTTTTTCAAAAATTAATCTAACAAAAATCATTTTAATAAAAGGATAAATTTATGTGAGTTATAGCTAATTTTATCTGCTATATAGAGTAGCTCAACTAACAGAATTTAAATAGGGATAAGGTGGGGAAGAAGGGAGGGGAAGACAGACTGGTTTTGCATATGAAACAGATTATAAATTTCAAAACAATAATAGTGATGAGTTTAGCAGTGTCTTGTTCAATTGTGCTATTACAATTTTGCTTTCTCCAAACTGTCTACCTTAAAGTCTACAATAAAATATCTTGGGACATAGAAATTTATGTCTGTTAATATTTATGCAAATATTGTCCTGTTTGTCTTATATAGAGGGCATAGGAACATTGCTGGCAAATGAAGGCATGTATTATAGAATCTATACATGCATTATATGTAATCATGTCCTAGTGAAAAAAATATGTGAAAGTGTTTCTAATCCTGTAGGTGTAGTTGTTGGACCCTCTGACTGTAGTGCTGATATAATTATGGGGGGAAAGTACATGAAGGTTGTGTTTGTTGCAGGGTTGATTTGTATATTAGCATGGTTTTTTTACAATGGATTTTGCTGCCATTGTTGTTTAAGAATCTGCTTCAGATTGGATGATTGTCTGTTTCCATCTATGTGCCTAATACATAATGCCTGAAAAAATGCAGTATCATGTTCAGTATGGTCTATATATTATTAGTAATGCAGTTACAAAACATAGAGTAACAGAGTTGGAAGAGACCTTGGAGGTCTTTAGTCCCGGGGGTCTCCAACCCCCAGTCCATGGATCACATACCTGCAACACAAACAAGCAAAGACCCATCTGTGGGATGCCGGTAGCATGCAAAACCATGTCCCCTCCAGTCCGAGGAAAAATCTTCCTCCATTAAACCAGTCCCTTATGCCCAAAAGGTTGGGGAGGGGGTATTGTTATAGTCCAATCCCCTGCTCAAATATGAGGACCTATTCCATTCCAGATAAATGCTGCCCAATCTCTTCTTTAAACTCTCCAGTGATGGAACACCCACTAGTTTTGTAGGCAAGCCATTCTACTGATTAATTGTTCTCACTGATTGGAAATTTCTCCTTAATTCTAGGTTGAATCTCTCTTTGTTAAGCTTCCATCTGTTGAATGAGCTTCCATCTGTTGAATGTCATCTGCTGTGACATTTTGTGCTCTCTCTGTTTCTTCCCTAGGAATTGATCTGACTTTACTAATTTGTCATTAGGTAGCTAGTTCGTCTTCTAAATGCATCATATAATTCCAATAGTTTACCTCCTATGTCAATGTGATTGTATCATGATTTTTGACTACAATAGGCTAATATACAGTAGATTCTTCTCTTATAGGATCTACAATAAGAAAGTTCACTTGTTTATTGTCTTACCTGACTGTCTTAATATCCTAGTGAATCTTTTCACTGAGTTTATTAAAGGAATCTGTTGTTACTCATCACCATTTTCAGAATATTTGACAGTATTGAAAAAGTATTAATATGAGTACCTTTACATGTTTTTCAAAGACTATGTTGTCATTAGACTAATTTAGCCATTTTTTCCTGCTTTCAGTTGAAGTAATTGTCAATGTGTGTGCTTAACAATATATTAACTTGAAAATACCACAGCTATCTCACAAATGTGAGGTGAAATGTATACACATTTTACTTGTTATAGCAAATCCTGAGGGTGAATGAGTTTTTATGTTAGTATTTTTAATTTACTCATTTATTCATCTTTTATATAACAAATTTTATTTATATGCAAACCTCATCACGATCAAGATAATCTCTAACTTTTTAAATTTAGGATTGCCATTTGAAATGCTACTTCTTATCAAATATATTGACTTGTCTACTCATTTAATGCTATAGTTAAATAGTTTTGAAAATTGTATAGCTTGCATGTTATAATAAGGAAATTACTAGGATAAAAAGTATCCTCCTGTTACCTTGCATCCTTGGAAAGCCATTGCAAATGAATGGGAAATAGTATAAGATTTGTGATAACAAACCAATGTTAGGAGTATCATCAGAAATACTTTTCTAAGGGATAGAAGTGGCTTCATTTAGAAAGAAGAAATGGGAAACTATTCATTTCTGAACGTTTAAGTAATGTTAGAAGCCAACATAGTAACCATCTTTTCTCACCAATTTGATCCTGGGATAATAGTTTTCATTTGTTTCTGTATAAACTACTAAATGAATCAACATATTTACTCAGTTGAAGTCAGTGATTCCGGTTAGATTGCTCTTAATGATGCTTGTTAAGTTAAATAATTGCAAAAGATTTTTCATCTGTTGAATAACAGAATCTGAAGAATAAAGTGTATTTCTGTAAAAATAGAATGTTATTTTATATGTAGAACATTTCATTATTTTTAAGACTTGGCGCATATTCAAAAAGATGTGTATTTTGGGAGTTGTTGAAGCAAAATAAAACCACACTTTTATATTTAATTTTAATCATATATTAAAATTAAATAAGAATTTATAAATAAAACAATGCAGTAATTAAAGTAAAATAAAAGTAAGCAAGCCATTACCTTAGATGCTTGCCACAAAAATTACCACACTTCATGTAGAATATGTCTTTTGTGGTCTGTCCAGGCAGTACAAGTGAAGGTTGGAGGATGATTTGTTGGCAGATATGGAAAGGTATAGATAGAGAGGGGGAGAGATGATCCAGTCACAGGAATAACGGTGATTAGAAGATGGCCAATAAAATTTCAACTTACCAGATACAACTAAAACAAAAGAAAGGAAAGGAAAAACAAAAACATAAAAGAAAGAATAAATCAACTCAAACATGAAATGAAATGAAACAAAATGAATGTGCTTTCAAATCACTCAAATTATTTTTTTTTCAAAAAAGCACAATATAAACAACTAAATTCTAATTTATATACAAATACTTAAATATGCAAGATGGAATTTATAAAAATGCAACTTATCTGAAGAGAAATATTCAAGGTTTACAAGAAACAGCACGAAATAGATGGAACTATAAAAACAGTTCTTAGCTTTAGAGAATGCTTACATTTGTAGCTAGGAAACATGAAGCATGAAAAATGAAGGACAGGCAAGAAATCTACTTTAGTATGAAAAGTATCTATACTTCTAATAAACAAGTGACAGGATTCTATGCAGATATTTCATAATTTTTAAATTTTATTTTTAAAATCTGATATACAAGAAAGAAACATGATTCAACTAATAGTATATTACTATATATACAACAATATGAAAATGTCCCCAATTTTGTAGCTGATGTTGGCCCTTCATTTGTATTGAATCTTCCACAAAACTCGGATAATTCTTATTTTTATTAAACTATCTAGTTACATACAGTTCCTGAACAGGTGAAGGGGCCAAACATTAGACAGTCAATTTTCTTTAAAACTACAGTAATTCAGTAGTTTGCCTTTTTCCGTCCTCCCATTATTTTCTATTTAAAAACAGCTGGATTAAGTCCTCCAAATTTTACCATTTGGTATTTAAAATACAGGTAAATAAACATTACAAAATTAATGTTAATTTAAATGTCAGTAAATTTTCTAAAGTGCATCTTTATTCCACCACTATTTACAAATAATTTAAGAGATATTGGTAACTCTACTCTATTCAAGGTTATATTTTCCCATTCAGAAATTCACATACTTCAGATTACCTACACAATAAAAATTTTAGACATTATCACAAAGCCACTGTCATCAAAATATTTTGCTTTATGTTTATAACTTTATGCTTTATAATCCAATTTAAATAAAATGTAAAATAACAATAGAAAATATATAAATATAAAATAAAATAAAAACAATGAATATATTGTACACATATGGGAATATATAATCATTACAGATTTTGGATAAAATCTATCCATATGATGACATAGAGTTGTCACTAGCTTGATAAGACATAATTTATTGTCACAGAAATATATAAATAACAAAAAGTCTCCTAGTAATCTACTCATTATATCAGTGAAATAGCTAATAATTAATATAAATTTTGATTTATAAATGGTGAAACCAAGTTTTTTAAAAAAGACACTTTGAATATCTTAAGCCTTTCAGGGATCTCATTTAGTTTTACCCTTTTAGGCAGAAAGTAAAACATAATTACTGTTGAACATGAGTTCATAATTAGCACATAAATACTTGCTGTAGGCTAGCCTGTATAATATACCTTGATAAGTGTTATAATATTTCACTTACTAAAATTAATTAAGACAAACAAGAATTTCTCTTAAAGCAAACGAATAATCCAGACTACATTGAAGAAATTCATAGTGCTGAATGGATATTTAGGACAGTGTCATTGTTTATAAACTTGAAAAAATTTGAGATGTTGTTTACAAGTCTAGTTTTTAATTGTAAAATAAGGAATTTAAATACAGATACTAATGTAAAATAAATGACACAATAGAATTTATAAATTTTAACAGTATTTTTAGCAAATTGCATCCAAAAGGTGATTAGTTTCTGGTAGTGCTACTTAGTTTAAAAAATAAGGATACTGAAAATACACATTTACATGGGAATAAACCAGGATTATAAAAATGTATCTATTTTTGCTTCGAAAACATCATCTTGAATATTTCAGACAATTTTTGAATGATCATAAAAGTTTAAAATATTCAATGTCTTATGGAGCTTTAAATTTTCCCATTCCAACTCCTTAAGATTATGAAAAGCATACATAAATGTATGAATCTTGCTTAGCATAGAAATGTTTAAAGCAGTGATAATTTATTGCTTTATCAAGTTCTTTGCCATTGTCAGTGAATCAGAGAAGTACTCTCCAGCCTTTGGAGAACAAAGGAAATCTGACTCATCTAATTTCTAAACAGTCAAGACCATCTTCAGCTGCATACTACTTCAAATTCATATTATGATATTTCCTTCTTCCTACTGAATTAAATCTATAAGTAGGCTAAATATTTGCAGAATAGCAATAGTCTACAGTCAAGTCAAGAATTTTTACAATAAGGTTCTTCTCTGGTAGAATAATCCAGGCAATATTTAGTAAGGTAAAGAAATGTTGTGCCATCATGAGCCCCTCTCCATAGTCCCTGAGTAATAGCAAACCCAGTAAAACCAGGGAACTAATAAAGGACCAGAATAAAAATATACAAATATGATATAATTATTGTGAAATCTGTCTAATATAGCTTTTTTAGCTTATTCAGAAGTAATGTGTTTGACATGTATTTAAAACATTTTTTAAAAATGTTTAATGCTAATGGTTAAACATTTTAATAGTTATTCTTATCTTTTATACCAGACAATGGTATAGAATAAAATTAATAAAACACATCTACAACTATAATCTTCCTGCAAACTTGATGAAAACTTAATAAGTTTAAGGTTCTGATTCCTACAATATTGATCTTAGCACTCCAGAAGCTCACTTGGCCCCTTTATGCCTGATATTTCTCTAAGAATTGTAAACAAAGTTTTTTCAGCAGGTTTTTCAAGTCCAAATAAATTCCAGATTACATTGCAAGATACTACACATTTTACCTCACCTGTCACCTGGGTCTACCCCGTTAGTATTCAGACTTGAAGAAATCTAAATGATTTTACCTTCAAAATAATTGGACAGTTTGAAGATGTCTCCCCCCACCACTTTTCCCTAAAGGGTCTGGATAATTCTAAAAGGGGATATATTCCTGAAATGCAGATGAAGTAAGAGTGAAAAATAATACACATGGCAACTTTATTGCCACTGCAAGGCTTGAACACAGACAGATACTATTTGCTTTTGATCTTATGCTAGCATGGCTGTTTTCATTTGCTTTATTTTTTATTGCATTGGGGACAATGAATTGGTAATTGGGAAAAGGGGCCCCACAGGTGCAATCATGTCAAAAGCCTGAGTCATGTTTATTTAGAAGCCTTTATGGATCATAGTAAAGTTTTTGTATGCTCAGTTGAAGATATCAATGGATTGCTTGAATCATTAGCAGTTACAAAAATACACAGAACAAATAGAAGACAAAAACTGGATAAAGCAGCAGATTAATCTTTTTCATAGATTAATCTGATAACTGGTATCATGGATCAAGATCACTGGTCATCTTTCATCACTGATGAAAGAATTGCTTGATAGATTGTCAGGAAAATTCCTAAGCATCTTTTGAAAAGCTCCATGATCAATCAGATGCTTGAAGTGAATGAAATGTGTATTTTGCCTTTGCAAGCTGTAAGATATTCACAATCTACAGTTCTACCAGGAAGTGATTTGACTGTGGAAAAAGTCAGATGTCAATATCCTCAAGTATCAGATCACATCTCAAGTTTCTAAAACCAGATTTAGTCTGGTGTGACGCAAAGACAACATTGTCTCTAACATGTCCATAGTTGCTGTGAAGGCAAAGCTATTTCAAACCGTTCTACACACTGAAGCAAGAGGGCACATACATTTTTGATAATTGCTGCTAGATAATACAATGGGCACAACTACTGTGCAGGTCATACTTACAGCCAAATTCCTGATTGTTAATGCTATTAGGCAGTGGTGTAGCTTGCTTCCTGAACTGGAAGTTTCACCCCTGGCAGTTTTTTAAGCAAATATCAGTGACACATTTGTTCCTGATGGAATGAGGTTCTGCCCTGGGTAGGCGATGGACTAGAAGGGACCACAAAGATCCCTTCTAACCCTATGTATCAGATAGGCAGGGTTGGCTCTAGGCCAGGATGCTTTTGACAAAAGTTAGATTTTATCATGATAAACTATAAATAACAAGAGTTGTCCATTAATAATTCTGTGACTTGGATATAGGGACTTTTGTTTAATTAAGAATAGATTGTACCTGGATTCTACAGCTGAATCGTTATGTTTTAAAGTTTTTGGCTAAGATTTTGTCCTGATCAAAGTCTTTTCCACTTGAGGGAAAAGTATGACAAGTCACAAACCTTTCCCAAAGGTCAGAACTAAATAAAAAATTTGCAAGTATTTGAAAAGTTTTGATTTCAAACATCTTTAATACAGTTATATACTACACAAGATCATATAAATGCAATACCCCTAGTCTTTTCTTAATGACCATAATTGGGACTAGTAATTCAATCACTAAGTGAAGCAGTTGTTAAGTGAAACATCATATGGCCACTCTTCTGCAGTTCCAGCAGTCCGCTGTAGTATTGATTAAGCAAATCACCTCTTACTGTTAACTGACTTGTGACCTCTTGCCAACTTCCACTTTAACTTTGCTTGTCAGTAGCTGTCTACGAAGGTTGAAAATGTGATGACCAGAGTACAAGTGCAACAGTTGCCATGCACCTGTATTGAGATCATATGATTATGGGGCACTGTGACAGTCATAAACGTAATGGCCAGTTGTAAGTCACTTTTTTCTGCCATATTGTAACTTTGAATAATTGCTAAATAAATGGTTGTGAAGTAAGAACTACCTATAATAAAATTCTTTCAATACTATCAAGCACTTTCCAAATTTGGGGCATTGCATTTTTCAAATTTTGAGCAATGATATCTAATGATTGCAACTATAATAAAATTTTAATGAAAACAATTTTGCTTCAATTTAGTGTATACAATATTTCAATCAGAAAATAAAACAACTGTAGCAAGGGCTCAAATAATGTTTAGTTCTGTGCTATAGAACAGAATGTAGTAATTGGAAGAGAAGACAGAAAAAAGCTCAATATACTAAGCATAGAATGCTTACAATATGATCTATATCCTGATTTTTTAAAACAATTTTATATTACTATGCTATTAAGAGCGCAAACTAGGTTGTAAGAAAAAGGAAATAAATCAGATGATCAATGTAAATTAGCTTGCAGCAAAAAATATATGACATCATTGCCTGCCTTCAGCCAAAAAAGAAAGTAAAAAAGAATTATTTAAAGAATGAACATTTAGAAGGTTTATGTGTATATATGTATGTGTATTGCTTATCTTAATATATTAACTGAGTTCTGCAACACATTTATACTACAATAAAAACAATACTTTTGTGAACCATGTTCTGTTATTAATATATGAAATCACTGTAACTTATAGTTTAGATTTATTTTGTTAATATCTTATTTCTTAAGAAGCAGAAATATATTATTTTGTTTTTGTTTTAGACAAGAACAAGTATAAGTCTGTAGATAATGCATATAGTAGACTATACATATAAAATATGTTTTTAAATTACATCTTTGATATGATTCTTAGAAACTCCCCACTAGCAAATTATAGTGTATTTTGACCATTACTGCTGAGATATAAAAATTATTATAAAGTTGAAAGGTAGTAGAACTTAGACAGTGTAAGTCACAAAAAAGTAAATCATATAATTCATCCTTTCATTAATGATTTTGTTATTGTTATTTGTTATTTAAACAACATATTTTTAAAGAACACTGGAGTACTTAGATTATTTCCTTTATGAAACATAACCCAAATGTCATAGTGCAATACTTTACATAATAGAGATCTGCAATTATATTATAATGATCTTTCTAATTTTTGAAAATGAAAGATTATACTTTTATTCTATCTGTGCATCTGCCATGTGGACATACTTATTTTAGTCTTAAAATGATATTAATATATTTAAAAAATAGTACCTTGAACTGTTAAAGTTGCTGATGCTTCTGCTTTTCCAACCATATTTTCTGCAACACAAGTATAAGAACCCATGTCTCCTGCCATAACTTTTCGGATTTTCAAGGTGTGGTCATCATGTATTTCATATCTAAACAAACAAAAAGTTTGAAATACATTAGATTGACTTGATAGTTCATTTATCTATTTATGTGACTAATTTATATAATCACCCATTTCATAAAACAAGCAACTTTGGATGGCCTGTGAGAACAGAAGAGAATTCTGTAAAGGTAGATTGTTAATATATATGTATATATATATGCAGGTCTAGGTGTGTTCGGGTCTTTTCCCATGTAAGTTTGAGAATCTCTTTGCAACGTTTCGGTGAGATCCCACTCGCCATCTTCAGGCTGGTGCCTTCTGCTTCAAGCCAGGGCAA
>JANHFJ010004199.1:0-10927 GCA_032468195.1 Cerberus rynchops | reverse complement strand
TTGATAAGCCATTATTTAATTATTTTAATTGTTTTTTATGGATTAAACTATGTATGCTTATTTTATTGGCTGTAAACTGCCCCGAGTCCCTAGGGAGAGGGGGCGGTATATAAATCGTGAAAATAAATAAATAAATAAATAAATAAATAAATAAATAAATAAACATCTTAAAGTCACCAAGGTTTAGAAACATTGGCCTATATGAAAAAGAAATCAGTTTTAATTCAACAGTATAGTATATTACAATACTATTAAGCTATAGTAACTACAACCAAATGTTTTCTATAATTATAGAACAATCTCTCATAGGGTATATATTTGGCCCATTTCTGTCAAGCAATTGCTTCAATGCAATAAGATTTGAAGGTTTTCTATCATGAAATGTTAAGATCCAGCTCATAATATTTCTATGAGATTTAGTTCCAGATTTCAATTTGGCCATTTCAAAACATCCATTTTTTCTTTATATCATTCTTTTAATATAAATCTTACACAACTGATCCTTAAATGGACTGTCCTGAATTAGATGGAAATAATTTATTCTACTTTAGCACATTAAATATTGAGAAACTTTGTTTATGAAATAAATAAAACACCCTTAATTTTACTACTTTGATAAAAGGAATTTGATTCAGACTCATTTTATCTATTAGTAGGATCCACTTGAAACTCTTAAAACACCAAGTGTAGAGATAAATAAACATTTACTACAAAAAATTGAAAGGGGGCAGATACTCTAATTGCTCTGAGCAATCTGACTGGCCTCAATAAATATCCATCTTGCTGGTCCTGATTATTTTCAATCTAATCCAACAGATCTATTCTCCCCTCCCCCGCTTCAGTCATATGAAAAAGTAAGTACACACTCTTTGAGTTCCATGGCTTTACATATCAGGACATAGTAAAAATCATGTGGTCCTTAGCAGTTCAAAGAGCTCCAACTATCAGGATTCAAAAAAAATAGTTTTCTCTGCTGCAGCGCCCATCTTTTGAAACATTCTACCCTCTAGGGTAAGATCTGTCACTACCCTCCTATCTTTCTGTAGGAACCTGAAAACCTGGGTCTGCTAGTTGGCCTGGAGACCCAATGGAAGAGTTCCAAACTGGAGATGGTTGCTGGATTGATGGCAGGCTCCACCTCCTGCCTCACTCTCTGCTCTCCATCTTTTGTTACAAGATTAGTATATTATCACTTTCTTTTTCAGTGTTTATTTTATTCCTCTATTGTTTTGTTTGTTAACCCTTTTTTTCATTTCCTCCTTCAAACTGTTGTATGCCACCTAAATTAGCCCCATTGCAAAGTACGCAGCAAATAAATTTAACAAATAAATAAATAATATCCTAATGTGTATTTTAAAATAGATAATTATCTTATTCCCCACTTGCAAAAATATAATTATGGCTTAAACCTCTGTCAGAAAATTAAAATTAATCAATAAAATTAATGTGCACTGATGATGTTACCTACTTTGGTGATGAAATGTCTTCAAGAAAAAAAACAAGCTCAGAGAGCAACCAAGGACCTGACTAATCAATAAAACATTACTAGATACATTATTGGATAAAAGAGGATATTAACAGGTATATAAAATAGACAAGATTCTAGAGAAGAATTATTCTGTGAAAACGAATAATGTGAGGGAGAATGGGAGGAAAGAGAGAGAAAGAGAGAATATACATAGTGTTTACACTGACTCTATATAAATTTGTTAAGGAACTTGATAAATTAATATTTACATTTTAATGGAAGTAGTAAATAATCTGCTGGACTACTCAAAACATTTAGAAAATGTTGGCTCTCATTGTTTCAGTTCTGCAGATGTAATAAATTAAAGCAACTTTGGTGCATATGTTATGGATATAATCCATGTAATCCCTTATTGTTACACATTATTACTATGGTGAACAGGCATTTTTAAGGCAATTAAGAATGAAAAAAAAATGGTTCTTGAGGAGATAGCACACTAGAACTTCCTTTTATTTATTCAAGTATGCATTGATTATTGCATGAAAAATATAAAAAGTGATAATTAACATTTTTTAAAATCATTAAAAATTTAAAATATACAAACCCCAATGACAAAGAAAAAGATCAATTAAACCAGTTAAGAATACCTTCAGTTCTCTGAGACTTCCAGGTCTTGTGACACAACCACACACAATTTAGGATTTCTAAAATAATAACAGGAAAAATAGAGCCAATCTGATCTTGGATGGAGAAGTTACAGAGGGCATGTGCCACAGTAGAGAAGGCCCACCTCCTAGGGCCAACCAGGTAGTTCCTGGCAGATGTTACAGAATAAATTACTTCCCAGCTAATAAAACAATACTTCAATTAAGTCCTATGGATTACCCAGTTAGAGTGGTATTCTGAGTAAATATAAGTGATTTTTATCCAATAGGTGCTCAGAATATTCCATAGAGCAGTCATTTTCATGGTATCCTTTTCCTAGCAAAAAACATGTTATCCTAAACATGATTGGTTATATTTCTAAATTCTGATTGTAATTCCTAATGTGGGCCCTTATACTGAAATATGAAGCTTTAGTTCATTTTTAAAATAAATGAACAAATGTAATATTTGTATTCATTTGTTTAATTATTCATTTTATACATTTTTAGGATTTGTGTGGAGAACAAATCACATTTTCTATTTATACAGAAATATTGAAAATGGTTTTGCAGATGTTTAAATAAAACTGTACCTGTTTTATTAACATATGTTGTTCGTTTGCTGTTCTTCTCTAGTTCAGATTGCTGCTATAAAATTTGGAGAGCAAACAAATTAAATGAATTCTGATAATGATGGTTGTCAGGTGAAGTTAAATCTGATTACAAAACTGTACTGTAGAAGAGAATAATTTATTGACCAAGTGTGATTGGACACACAAGGAATTTGTCTTCAGTGCATATGCACCAAATATTATTAAATAGGCCATAATTAAACTATAGTTTGATCTTAAAAATTTTACTCCAGGATTCTATCTTGGTTTAATATTAGTGATCATGTTTATTTGTTATACCTTCAAATATACTAAGCAATATCAATGGTATATTTGAGGAACATTATGATGGCGGGTACAGGATAATAACTTGAATTGAATTATTTAGTTCTAAGTGATAAGGCAAGGACTGCAAGCAAGGAAAAACATAAAGACTAATTGATATAATATACTATAACTGACCTATAATACATTACACTTGGCATAATTAAAGAATCTGTCTCTTTAGGAGCCATATAGAAACAGAAAACAAGAGAATTTTTGAACTATTGAACCATTGAACTATTTTAATTCTGAAAGTATCACTTTCCTTGGGTGCTATGTTCATGGCTGCATGTGAAAGTGATCTGTAATATTTAATTTAACCTGTATTAAGTGTTTCACAAAATGATTCTGAAGCATCTTAAAATTCTTAACTTTGTTTTGTTGATTTAGAAACACTATTAAACTTGTACATAATTTTGTGTGTGAATTATGAACAAACTTTATTTTAATTTGGAGTATAGAAAGTCTTGATTTAATGGACCTTGATTTATTTAACAGATAAAATTTGTTGAACAAAAAATGTACCATGTTTTGTTAAAGAGATGTTAAGGGAAAACAGGGAAGAGGATATCAAGACCAATAAGCTAATGGACAAACGTACTTAGATATCAGTGGTGGCAGCTGATAGGATACAGGGAAGCCACTGAGAAAATCAAGGTTGGTTGGGCCAGTATATTACCACATTGGAATATTGGTTGTAACAGTAGCAGGAAGAGGGAAGAAGAGAAGGAAGGTTCTGGGAAGATTACAGGGTGATCAGCTGCTGGGATATGCTATGTTAGGAAATGTTGAAAAATGGATGGCAGAGAAAAAATTAAGTAACAGTCTTACACTAGTCATTCTTAGGATACTCAGTTTAACGGCCTTTTGGTTTTAATATATTCTGCTTTTCCATTAGTCTATTAAATTATGACATTACTGTATAATTTATTTCATAATATACATAATTGTGTTAAGAGTTGTTTTTTTCTCAGACAATAATATTAAGCAGACACATAATGTTTAAAGTAATTTTAAAGGGTGATTTTTTTAGAATGTATTTTCACTGTCTGAATATCTGAATTAAATGAAAAAGAAAATCTTTTCCACTTAATTCACTTCCAAATGCATTTATGGGAAAGGGCATACAAAATATACATTGCAAAGATGAAATGCACATGGTCTATTAAGTGTCATGTTGTGCTTTACTCAATTACTGAATTACTTATTGTTGGTGGGACAATACACTTTTATATAAAAAAGTATGATACAATGTATCCTTGTAAAATCATATGACATATATAAAATATAAACCAAAAATAATATATTTCAAACCATTTATCAGTTTAAGAGTTGATTCACAAAACAGCGATTCAGATTTATACTAGGCAACAAATCTTTGCCTAAAATGGAATCTGTCATTCCCTAGCTTATGAATCATCATCAGGTGGAAAGGAGACAAGTTGAGGCAATTACTAGATTTGATGTTTCAGAGTCAACTTGTAATATTGATGCTCATAATTGTACTCCTGCACTCATGGGAATTCAATTCAGAGAAATGTTGCAACTGCTTAACTTATAGAATTCTATCACCTTCATATACAAATTTAGATGACAGAAAAACACAGATTATTTCTCAGTTGTACTGTGAGAAGGATATTGCTCTTGATTAGTCTGGGTTTTATGATCATAGTCAAAGAATAAGTTTGTTTCAATGTTACCTGTAAACCTTCTTCAATTTAATGGGAATGCAGTACAGGCTATTATATATTCCATTACAGTTCTATTTTATAGGCCCTATGTCCTGTCTTCAAGCTCCATTGCCTCTTTGGAAATCTTAATTCCTTGTCTGTTTGCTCTTTGCTAGTAAGAAAATCTTGCTTATCTTCACTGGACTAGGTCTTTGCTTTCTAATCACAGTATCAGTGCCTCCTCCAATTTGTGATGTTATACCGTTAACAACTTGGCTAAAGTGTTGATAGCTACAATATTAAAATAGTGTCTTTCTGTCTTGTAAAACATTATTCACAGTCATAGATCAATGCTTGGGGCTTGCAAGAAAGCCAGAGGAATTTGATTAGCTAGATGAAAAAGTCTAGCTCACATGGAATTATCCAGTAGCTAAGCACACAGAAGTCAACCAAAATGAATATGTTAAACAAGAAAAAGGACCATTGAAACCAGCTGAAATTTGTTTGCTTGCAGAAACTTTCCCCTGCTTAAACAACAAACAAACAAACAAACAAAATCAGAAAAGTATTCTGTGCAAATTAAAACTAATCGGCAATCATGAGGGTTAGCTCTCAGCATGTAGATGATGTATTTGTAGACATCTTCAAAAGCTGAGAAACAAAGGTGCTACCAGAGATTACTCATTGAAAATATTGGGGTTTTCCTATGCTTAGGCAGATACTGAAGAAGGAAGCCTGCTCTAAAACTTTATTTATATCTAATTCATCCATCTGTATCCCAAAGTTTACAAAAGGCATAAGTTAATGTACTTAGGTATCTCAGGTGGACTTCAACTACTATAATTAAAGTAATAATAATTAAGATAATTATGTGTCTGAAAATAATGAATCATTTAAAATTTAATCTAAGCAAAATTAATTTTAAAGAATATCAGTACATAAAAAATTATTTAATATATTTCTTCAAACTGAAACATTCTGAAATACCATATTAACTCTCTCTTACAGACTTTAATGCAAAAAAAAATGACATTCTTATGCCTTTCTGTCTTCCATTAACTTCTTAAAATTGCTTCCACTTGCAAATGAAACTATGTCAGCTTGCTTACCAAATCCGCAAACCATATAAATTGTGACAGAAAGCATCTACTTTTTTGGCTTCTCTTGAAAAGGAGACTTGGACAGTGTCCAACATATTATATGTCAGTTTGCTGCTTTTTATATGCTTACTATCTGTATGTGGCACAGTTCCAAAAAAAGGTTATTTAACTATTCAGTAGAAGAAACCAGATACTTGAAATATACATTGTTTTAAAAGTGCTTTGCTTCAATTAAACTTTTAATATGACCAGAAGCCATATGGCATTTATGAAGTGCAAAGTTATTAATGAAAAATGTGAAATAAGCAAAATGTAAAATTACAAAACTGGGAAAAAATAACACAATCAAGTTAGGATTATTCACATCTGTGAATTTAAGTAAACACTATTTTTTAGTATAATTATCTTTCCATTTCCCACTATCCAGTCAGAGCTGAAGAAGCTTCTTGAATGAGAAGCAAAATGTCTTCAAAGAAAAACAACAAAGTCCATTTGCCTCTTGAAAATGCACCTTTGGGATGATATTCCCAAATGGAAAGAAAATGAAACAAAACAGCAAATATTAGTTTCTAATTATTGTAAAAGTGTGTTGGCACTTTAAAAAATTGTCATTTTTTTAAAAAAGTACATAACTCATAAAGAAAAGTAGGAAAGTAAGTTTTTATTTCTGTCAATACACTTGTTTCTCTTTGAAAAAGAAGTTTCAGGAATATTGTTTCATCAAATCTTTAATTATTTGAAGTAAAAAGGTTTATTATTATTATTATTATTATTATTATTATTATTATTAGTAATATTAAATCATTTTAGCTTATGACTCGTAGCATCTATTTGCAAAATAGAAACAACTAAAAGTAGTATATTTCATAGATTTTAAGATATTACTCACACTATTTTCATAATCTCAGTTAATTTCCACTATATAAATCTTGTAAGGTATAAATACATTGTAATCACATGGAAACCATCCTTGAACCCCAAAGCTTGATGAGTTATAAAAATAATAAAATTATATTAAAAATTATAAAAAGAGTGACATATCTGTTGAAAAATGAAATAATGTAATAAACAAGACATTAATGTTTATTTAAATCTTATTGAAGAATGAAATTGCACATAATCTTCACTTATTAGCTGCAATAAGAGCCAGAAACTTCATCACTAAGAGCATGATTCTTAAGTCATATGACCCTGCCAATTTACATTCTAGCTGTAGTCATTAGGTAACTCACCATAAGGTAATAAGGATTATTAAATGCAATGACATGTGACTTATTGTCAATTTCCTCATTCACTTTGCTTATCAAAAGCTGGCAATGAAGTTTGGAAATGGTGATCACATGAACAGGAAAGCAGATCCACTCATGAAGGCTCCAAGTCAGTAACTTTATTATCTACTATCTTTAATACAAAAATCTCCCCAGACTGTTTACTTTCTCTTGGAAACAACTATATAGGTTTCCATGGAACTTGCGGATAGATTTGTCAGGTTATGGCTCTTGCAGTTTGTTCAAGGACTCAAAGCTAGTTTCCCGCTTGACCCCTCCCCCCACTGGCTCAATGTTTCTTGACACATAGTTTTGTATTTTTTATTGAATGAAAGATAAAATGAATGAAGAGAATGAAACAGGGAATGGAAGTAGTATGAACTAAATGAACACAATAATACTGATACTATTGGAGAAAGAAAGATATAAATTTTCAGAATGCTTATTATTGTAAATATTCTATAACTATGTAGCATGATACAAGGGTCCACAACCTTCAATTAACTTTCTCCTTTCTGGAGAATTTTAATTATTTATTTTTTAAGAATGAAGAGTATAATATAGGACTGGAAAGGCCATTAATCATTATTTTATTTATTTTTAATTAAAACTAGTAGAATCAGATGAAGCTGATCCAACAACCTTACATACCAGTATAAATGAAGATAATAGCAAGATTACTTATTTTTGAGGAACTGTAGCACTCTGCCAACACAAATAATCTTTCAAATGAATTAACATGTAATTCCACCTTTTATTTTTTATATACAGGGTGGGCAATTCATGTTTGCATAATGGGGAAAATAACACATGGCTAAATAAGCAACTAAATTTTAGTTATTGTAGTTATTTTTAAAGGAAAAAACTTACTGTAATTCTTTCATCTCTATCATCCAAAGGAGATCCATCCTTTTTCCATGAAATTGTTGGTTCAGGATGGCCTCGAGGAGGTTGGCATTCCATCACAGCTGGCTCACCTACTGCTACCATAACATCTGAAGGGTTTTGTCTGAAGTCATCTCGCAGTACTGAAAAGACAAATGGAAAGGGGAGGGGGAACATGAGAGAATATATAAAAAATAGTTACAGATCAACAATGTGTAAGCAGCTTCAAATATTTGCAATGTAAAAGATCTAGCATTGAGTTAGTTTTAGATTCTGAGTTGCACCAGGACTGGATTGCATTGTGGCATTACAATAAACACATAATTTAATCTCTGCAGTCCACTGCTTCTCTTACAGTGATATGGTAAAAAGAAAAAAGAAAAAGACTAATGGAATGCCACTTTTCTAAATGTATTCAGTGACCACACAGTAGAGCCGGTAAACGCTGAGAAATCATTTTCTCAGACAGTGACTCAAAACATTCAAGAGCGCTCAAGGAACACTTGGTTGCAAGTAAGCCACATCTTAATTCAAGAATTATGCATTTATAGCAAAAAGTTTTCGTCAACAGTGGTATGAATTTAACGGGCATTGTTTTTTAAAACATACAACTATTTTGATTAAATACAAAGCATTAAAAAGCCTAAATGCTATACAATATCAGGTTCAGAAAGCTCCACAATATTGGTTACATACTTTGTATTATTACTACTATTTTAATTTTTTTCTCTGTAAAGTTCAAATATTTTCTTCCATCCAATTGTTTACAATTCTCAGAATTCAATCACCCTAATTAACCAAGAGAGAAACTAATGAAGTACAAATAAAAATAAAATACAATCAGAATTGTATAAGAGTTCTTGCTATTTGCACTAAATTTAATGTGGATTTTAATAAGAGTATCTTTTGTTATGACCACTGTTGTGATACTATCTGTTTCATTGTTATGTGATAAAATACATTAAACATCCCATAAAATCTGATGAATGTTAAATTTAAATTTATTCAAGTTTCCATTTAAGATTCTCCCCCATTATTTCTACTAAAAGGCCAATCTATGGAGTAACCAGAATCCATAATTAAATATAGGTATTTCTGTGAAAATTAGCCCACAATTTCATTATAAAGTAATGAAATCAGATTCATGATTTTTCCTGTTCATTCATTTATATTCTGTTAAGGCAGCATAACATACCAATAATTAGAAAAAAAATTAAGGGATACTTTTTTACAATTAGGTATTATCTCATAAATGGTTTAGGAGACCATAAAAAGGATAGATACAACCAAATATTTTTTTCCATTTAATGTGATTTTTTTTTTTGGTTAAAACATCACAAACCAAATAACTTACAGTATGCAATTCATTCAAAATTAAAAAATAAATACAAAAATAACAAAAAACAAAAAAAGAAAAAACCAAAAACCATGTAATTATTTTTATAGCTGTAAGAAATATATGTAGCACGTAATTATAAATTTAACTTTTTCCCCCATAAAATCATTTTTCTTTTAGTTTTTCAATCAATTCATTCTAAAATGTAACCTGAATATACACTAAAATTTTAAATTGATATTTAACAAAAATTCTTCCAAATTTCTTAGAACTTGAAATACAAAAGTCAGTATTAGTTTTTAGCATACATAACCAGTAATGTCCCTTTGTAGAATGTTCAGCCACAGTGCCAGCAGCTGGTGATTGTAAAAATGTGTGAGAGAGCTTATTCTTTCCTTATTTGTTTCTCTTTTTAGAACTATGATCAAGAGCAGCTTCCCTACATGAAAAAGTTGTCCCCCAACTTTCTTTCTCTAAAGATTTTTTATTCACACAGCCTGCTGAGTTATGACTTTTTAGATGTGGTTTATTGAACAAAGAAAAGTAGTTCGAACTAAACGTAATGCTAAACTATTGTTAGTAAAAATACAATAGTTGGTTTATCAACTGATGCTTTCATCTCATGCCAATTTTTTCAAGAACCCGATTTTATTTCCTCAAAATAGATCAATAAATTCTACTATTACTAAGTTAATTTCTTATGTTTTCTTATTGTAATTAATGAAGATTAACAGTACTTCCCCATTTCCTTCACATGTATCTATTTCATGTCTTGTCTTGTCCTCTTGTTGTTAGAAGTCAAATGTTAAGATATGGCCTACATTTTTTCAATCTTTGTGTCTACTAAGGTAACAGAAAACAAAATGACAAATGACAAATTCCTGAATAAATGATAAATTTCATGTAGAGTTTTAAAAGTCAGGAATGAAAGTATTAAGTGCTTCACCTTTGAGAAGGATTTTTATTAATAGACTAGACAATCCCTGACCCACAGGTCATCTTCAAAGATAACTTCTTACCTAACCAAAGAAACAGAATGACCAGGGTGGGCAAAACATCAGTGGGACCAAGAGCTTGTTAATTTCCCTAGTGTCATGATGGGGAACTTATGGCATGCATGCCCAAGCTGGCATGTACAGCCATCTCTGCCAGCACGCCAGCAGTCAGCCCAACTCACAGACTGTGCACACACGTGCATGACTCCGTGACTGCGCATGTGCTAAAAACGGGGCGCTCTAGTCACATGACTGCACATGCACTAAAAAGCAGTGTGTAAGTTGCATGTGACTGCACGTGCTAAAAATACCATGTGTGAGTTGCACACAACCGCGCGTGCACTAAAAATGCTGTGTGTGAGTTGCATCTGGGGGAGGAAAGGAGTGAGTTACTGTCAGGGGTGGGCTCTACCCCTCGGTCACCTGCCCCAGGAAAGGGTGCTCATCGGTGTCGGCCACTGAGTACCAGCCTCCTGCTGCTGTCTCCAATTCTCATGGCTCCCGCTGGCTCTCCAGGTCACCATGCCCTCTGGCCACTAGGAGCAGCATGTGCTCCATACACAGCAGCAACCAGCGTGCTGGGAGGGCGGTGGGCAGCAGTGTGAAGAAAGGAGGCGGGGGGCATG
>JANHFJ010004198.1:9656-21565 GCA_032468195.1 Cerberus rynchops | reverse complement strand
TTCCCATGGACTGGGGTGAATTCATTGGAAACTAACTATCTAGCTATTATAACATACCCCAAACTTTATTAAGCAGGAAGCTTCCTGCTCTTCTGCCTACTTCAATGTCTGACTCTGTACCTCCTGTGGAAAATTGAGAATGGTTGGATGAATCTGTATTGTGGAAAGTCCTACTGGTGAAGGCACATTTTGTGGACTCAAGAATGAGACAAGAGAGAAAGGAAAGGAATATAATGAAATACAGGTAGTCCTTGACTTACGACCACAACTGAGCCCAATATTTCTGTTGCTAAGTGAGAAATTTGGAAATAAGCTTTGGCTCATTTTATGAACTTTGTGCCACATTTGTTAATTGAATCACTGCAATTGTTAAATTAGTAACATTATTATTAAGTGAATCTGGCTCCCCCATTGACTTTGCTTGGCAGAAAGTCACAAAAGGGGATCACATGACTCTGGGACACTGCAAGTGTCATAAACATGAATCAGTGGACAAGCATCTGAATTTTGATCACATGACTATGAGGATGCTGTAATAGTCTATAAGTGTGAAAAATGGTCCTGTAACCCATTTCCTTCATCCTCCAGGCAAGAAGAAATAGTCAGCAGCACTTTATGATTCCTGTTTTAATGCTAATGCACTTTACAACTGGGCTGTGTTCCTTTCCCTTTGTGGAAAAGAAAATGAAACACATATGTCAGTCTGTAAGTTCAAAAATCTAATATACGCTAGGAAAAAGGAGCAGGGAGACTGACCATTACAAGAGGAATTGGGGCTACTGAAAAATACATTCCAGAGTTCAGGGGAGGGCAAAATGTGATAAAGAGACTGAGAATTCATTGCTTAATTATGTTAGGTATAAGTAGAGCTAGATAATTACTTTGGCAGGATTTCAAAATTCTGTTTTCAAGGTTTGACAGGTTTTCAAGACCCAGTGCCTTATTAGCAATAAAGTTCTTTTTAGAAATTCAAAAGGTTCATGACTTTGCCTGCTCTTAGAACTTGACAGTTTGGAACAAACAAACAAATGGAGAAAAAGAAGAAATGAGCACCCAATGAATAGAGGAAGGAGACTATAGAATGAGATTGTAAGATGGTGGTGGTGATGCTAAGAACTGAGAAGAGAAGGTGGAGCAAGAGATGAAAGAAGAGATAGCAGCAATACAAAGCTTTCAGACAATCTCACAGAGAAAGCCCACAGTGAAAAATTGTACATGTTGTGTTCTGCGCACGTGCAGGCGGAGTTTCCACTCCAGTCCACCTGCACGAACTCTTCAACTGGCAGTGGGCTGGCTGCCGGCTGGACGATTCCCATTGGCTGGGACATCCAGCCAATGGGAAACGTAACAGGCGAAGCTGCGGCAAAATATAAAAACCGTGGCTCACCTGAATTCCTCCACTTATGACCATGCAAAAGCTCATTGTGAGTTTTGCTTGCGGTTAGCAAATAAAGGGACCCCTTGCGGTCATCCAAACGTTCCTGCACCTGATGTATTTTTGGGGCTAGAGAGACCGGGTTTTCGGCTACAACAGTACAGAATAGTGAATAATGGTGAGTAAGTTCGAAGCAGACTGATAATATCCAACATGATGTCTAGGGATCTCAGCTGAAGCTTGCATGTTTTCTTCCTGATTCCTCAAAGATTCATTCTCTATATTTGTTGTAAGATTCTGCCAGATAGTAAGGATATGAAAAAAATTGGCTCATTTGGTCATGTGACTAGTGAGTTTTCTATGCTGCTGCTTTTGAGATGTGAAAAAAATCCCTTTTAATACAGATTCAGGTGTGGCCATATTCACTTCTAACTCTACATACAATGGAAAGATTTTACAAATGCCCTTCCTGGAAAGGGGTCACTGAGCTCTTGGAAAAAGTACAAAATCTGAGAAGGATAACTGGTCAAAAGTGTTACAAACCATGATTGATGTTACTCTGTAAAACTGAACAGTAAATATTACTAAAGTGGAATGTCATCTTGAATCTGAAGCACTTAAATGATTCAGAAGAGACAGTGAATGCAAGCCCACTACATAACCAGAATGAAAAAAATAATGTTTGCTACCATGGATTTATTCTGGATTAGACAACATCTATCTCTTATATGTTAACAGCTGATACATGTTCATGAGAAATGTGGAAAATAGATTGTGGAAAAAGGAATCCTGAAAATAGTAGGCTACATTAAAAAGAAAGAAGATACATTAGAGAACATATTAAGAGAGTTCCAGCAGAGAATATGATAAAACTGCAGAAGTGTAGTAGCCAAGGACATGCTAATGCTTTAAATATGTTTGAAGAGCATGAAAACTAGGATACATACTGAAAATCCTCAGGCATTTTCATCTTGGACAACACATTCTCTAACTATGTGTAACTTTTATTATTGGGATGTGTTCTGGGGGAACAATATCTCTAGGATATGCACAGAAAGTGTGAAGCTGTACAGCAATTTTTCACATAATCCTGCCAGATAAGGATTTATATAAAATGTTCTAGAGAATTATTTCAACAACTAGATAGAACTCTAGAATGTAAGCTATTTACAATTGCAAGGTCCATTTCCATTTTTATTTGAAAACACAAAAGGTTGTGACTTAGTAACCAAGGGACATACAAGGAAAACATGCATATATAAATGCCCTGATTGTGTGGACAACTGAGCAGGATCTCAGCTGACTTGCAATGAATTGTAATGCATAAATATATACATGGAATGGAGCATGAGGGAGAACCCCACACCTCATATCTGCCCCAGCTCACTTTTGTTTTTCAGGACTTGGTGAGACTGAAGCAAGAAATGGATGGGGCTAAAGTTCAAATTCTTTCTCTGATATTCTTCCTTTCTTTTGTGACAGCCCTTTCTCTTTTTCTGTTCCAAGCAGCAGATGTAGTCAGGAACAAGAAATCTATTCTTACTAGAGTTTTAATCCAATCTCTTGTACAGGAATAGGTTTTAGGTGGACACAGATTATTCACTCTGGCGACCCCTAACAGGATCAGCTGAAAGTAGTAGTAGTAGTAGTAGTAGTACAGGAATATGAATTGATTTCATTAACCTGTAGGACTACATTGTTGCCACCTCCACAGTAAACCCATTTGTGCCTAAATATGAATTCATGTTGAATAAAAACATTCATAAAATCAATTCATTTAGAGACTGAAAAAAATAATAATTGTGCAGTGACTGGCTATGTGATGGTTTATACATCAAAAGCAGTACTTTGGATTTGAGATACAAAAGAGAATCAGAGTGAAAGTATCCAGTGTGATTTTATAGTATATATTTATATTATATTTATGATGATGCACACTGAATATTTTGAAGGAGAACCTATTCTGTTTGATGGTCATCAAATAAATTATATATCGGAATTGTATTGGAATTTGATATTGAAAAATTGTTTTGAGTTTTGCATCTCCATGATGAATGGTAGACCCTTGTTTCATGTCAATCAGAATAAGGATTTGAGATTAAAAGGGAAAACTGGGTGTGGCACAGCAGAATTTCCTACTTTTTTCAGAAGCAGAGGAAAACAGAAAAATTCATAATGTTACTGATCTGCCAAGACTCCTCCCCCACCTCAATACAGTATATTTCCATTTAAAATTCATCACTCTGGCTGATAATTGATCAATAACTATTGTGATTTCTGCCTTTTCCCTAGATCAGAGACCAAACAACCACATGGATGGAACCTTCAATCAATATTGAAATATTTTAGAAGGAATTGCTCATTGACAATGTAAGATTGAATTGGCAAGCCTCTTCAGAGTCAACATGTCAAAAAGTGTTCACTAAACTGAACAAGAATTATGTTTAATTTTGAGTGTGTCTTAAAAATAACATGGAATGATAGGAGGATATACTTTTTAATGCATGAGGTTTAATGTTATTAGTTGCATTTTCACTTTGCTGAAAAATTAAATCTTTTAATTATGTCAGATTTTGGGACATTTTTGTCCTTATCACAAAATTATTTGCCTCTTGACAGCTACTACTGGTATATATTTAAAAAAAACAACCCAAATTTATGCCTGCTATTTCTTGTCGAAAAGTCAAGGTGATGTTGGAACCTCTGAGAAACTCATTACATTCCATGTTTCTGGCAGGTTCTTCCAATATAAACCATTAATACAAGTCAGTTTTGTAACTAGTCACCCTGAAATATCCTAAAAGAAGACATAATATCCCTGTAATCTTTATTTAGTGCTGGTTAGAGCTGTTATTTGTCCTGGTTTTTTTGTTTGGAGTCAAGCTGTCAACAATAAATAAATTACTCTCCTCTTGTAAATCGCTATATTCTATGGTGAATTTTGGAACTAGAAAGCCAAGTGATGAATTGGTAGCCTCAAGACATTTATTCATAAATTCTCCATCTGTTTTATTCAATGCACTCTCTGTTGACTCTATTAAAGGTATGTTTACTTCTTCTGTAAGACTCTTGTGCAGAAACAAGGAGCAATGAAAAATAACCCAATTGTCCAGTTTATATGATATTCTGAAACACTTTTGTAAATTTAATGGGAAAGAAAACAAACAAAATAAGTAGCCCAGCCAGTATCTAGATTCATTGGGAGAGCCAAGACTTAAATAGAAAAGGACTTTGATTCTTTGGAATACTTCAGTTCATCAAAACTGTTCAGTTGAGCTAGTCTGGATTTGTTTACTTTCTAAATTTGATTAATTACTTGCAGTAGAGGATAGCTCTGCAATATATTTTGCTTAAATGTGCCTCCTCCCCCTCTTAGGAGAAGTTCTAAAAAGACTCTATGGATGGTTCACAGAACAAATTTTCAAAGCAAGAGGTGTTCCTCAATTCTAGGCTGTGACATTCAGATGAAAAGCTTCTAGGACAGTGGTGGCCAGCCTTTTACTTACTGAGTGCTGAAAAGTACGTGCTTTGCATGTGCCATCCACACTTGTGTGCGGCTCCCCCACATGCATTGTATGTGCAACTGCACCATCTGCACATGCATGCAGCTTTTCCACATGCAATACACATGTGCTGCGCGCAGGCACTCACATGAGCAATCACATGTGCATGCGCAGGAGAGCTCTGAAGACCAGCTGGATTTCCTGCTGCAATCATGCACATGCACAGCGGAGGCCCGAAGACCAGATGGGTCTCTGAAATCGCACATGCGTGCACGTGCAATCGCATGTGCATGCTCAATTGGAGGTAAGTTGGCTGACAGTTTGTGTGCCCAGCAAGATGGAAGATGGCTCTGCGTGCCACCTGTGGCACCCATGCCATAGGTTCGCCATCACGGTTCTAGGAAGTATGATAAGAATTCAAAACTGGAACTGGAGTAATAAAAGTGAGCAGAAAGTGGTGTTCTAGAGCCAAGATGTAGAATGAAATACCATCCAAGCTTCTTGTATTAGTTCCTGTAGAATTTAAATCTATCTTGGCTATCCAGACTTTGATGTAGGTTAGGGTTATAATGATCTCTACATATAAGTGAAACTTTCACTATGGTTTTGAAAAGTTACAATATTATCCAATGATCATAAATATTAAATGATTACTTGGAAATAAATATTACTGAATGAGATGTAAGGAGATTTTGGGGCCCTCAAGCAATTTTCTAGATGCCTTCCTTCCCATCCTGGTATTAGTTAAAAGACTAGTGGTTCCATTGGAGGGAGCAAGCCAGTTTTGGTAAATGATGTTAATATGTTATTTTCAAGGAAGAATGGCATCAGTAATGACAAAGCATTTTTCAGGAGTGGAGAATCACCAGAAGGTTACATTAATATAAAAACTACTAGATCTGGGCTTAAAAATCTGGTGGCAGGAAAGATTTTTTTTTTTTTAATTTCCTGGCTGACGTTCATTAATTACCTACACAGAGCAATTGAATATGACTGTTACCTTATCTTCAACCATTCATCTGCCCTAGCCAAATATTAGGTTCCTGTCTGTGCAATCTATTGTGAGCTAAATAGAAATTAGTACAATAGAATTCAGGAAAGTTGAACTATAGTATCTTAAAGTCTTAAAATAAGTCAAAGTAAGTATTTTTGTGGCCTTTAAATCTCCTCCCCTTATCCTGCTTTCATTTGCTCATTTTGGACTGGCATAACTAGAACAACATATGACACAGGATCATGACGTATCTTAATGTGAAAATAAGCCATTTTCAAATAGTGGTATTTTGTAAAATATATTAATTACTGTGATGAAAATTCACACGTTATAATGAGCATCTTCCAATAGAAGCTGCTTTCCTTAATTTCTGATTGGGATATGGCTTCTTTTCCTTCAGAGGGTTTATATAAGGGAAAGTAATAAAGCAAGTAAAGTAAGTAATTTTGCATTTAACTAAATCATTGAATGAGAGGAATGGGAGAAAGTTTGAAAAGAAAAAATGAAAACAACAAGGCATAAAGGTTTGGTTAAATATATTTCAAAAAATGTCAGATTCAAGAATTCAAAGGATTAAAAATGGGCGAAGAGGATGGGGAAAAGTTTAAGATGATAATTACTTGACAGGAAGAAGGCAGACTTCCAGGGAATATGGCTAACTGAACACAATCATGGGGAGAAATCTCTGAAGGATTTCACCATGGAGTGTGAAAAAGTGTTCTACCTTTTAATTGAAGGGACTGATATTCCATCAGTTTTTATAACCCACCTGGTTAGGGTGTGTTGAAGAACTTCCCCTCAGGACCCTTCAATACAGCTGTAAGCAGGCAAATTGCTTCTGGAGTTCAATTCAAAAGCTATCTGCATGACAAAAGTTGGGAAGGGAGGGGCTGCAATATGTTTGGGGGAGGGGTCAAAGAAGCCATCTTTTTAAAATTCATTTTTTCAAACAGACAGTAAGTTATGCCTTCCTTTTTTAATCACCTTCAATGATTATTATTCTGTCTTAAGTCAACTTAATAGAGACTCTTTCTAGCAACAGCCTGCTATATCTTTGTGCCATTTTAGGAATTTATTTTGTCTTAAAGTACAAGGAAGAAAGCTGCTAAGGCAAGCCAAATAAGGAAGTGTGCTGAGAAAAAAAAAGTTGACAGAAAAAGATAAAAGATTTAAAAACTTTATTTTAGTTTCCTATTGTAGTAACTGGCAGCTTGATTTTCTTAGCTGTGGGTAGCAAAAAATTTCTGATTCTGATTCTGACTAAAAGAGGAAGCCAAGATGGTGGAGCAAAGTATTAGAGACATATTTGAAAGGTCTTTAAATACAATACTTGAAAGGTCTCTAAATAAAATACACCCATTTGTGGGCCAATTGCTCTCTGATGATAAAAAAAAAATCCTCTCAAGTATTTCTGCGATGCAAACGTGGAGAATGTTACTAAATTGCAGAGGCAACTTCATAAGTAGCTGAAAATGCAGAGGTGTATATCATAACCTTGGAAGAACTGGATGTTAACTTTCATTTTCACCTCACTATTATGGTTCAAATGTAACCCTCTCAACACTACTGAAAGAAGAGTGGTGAGAAAAAAAGACAAAATTGAGACTTTTCCTTAAGCACATTAACAAAGTTGAGGATTTCATGATAAAAAGAGAGGACTACAAGTTTTTGATACTTCCAGAGAAGAAAAACATTTTATACTCCATGAAGATAAGCTGGAAGGCGTTAACCTTAATGAGTTAGCTGGAATCAAGATGCATTTTTCTCTGCCAGATATGGGCAACTGAAAGAAAGGTTTAACTCAAAATTTGAATTTTTTTAACATATATATAAAATGTTTAAGTAAGTCTTAAAGTAAGCAAAAGCTATTGAAAATATATTTGAGAGTACCTGTATTAAGAGAAAGTTAAACAAAATGATGTAGTTTAAAGAAAAACTCTGTATGTTAAAAAGGATGTTTATAAAAGAAAAAAAATTCTATAAGAGTAGTTTGGAAGGAAGGAGCTAAATGCAAAATTGAAGTTTAAAGCTTGCATATTAAAGTCAAAGAATAAGATGTATTTTTGATTTTAAAAAAGTGCTTTTTTGCTTTTAAAAAGTTTAGTACTTTGAGGGAAAGGGGAGAGTGAAAGAAAAAAAAAAAGGTTTCCCTCCCCTTCAGTAAGGCCAGAGAATTTGCAAGAATAAATTTTGCAAATAAAAATGGTGACAGTTCACAAAGATTACTAGGTGCAAATAGAAATACATACTATTTCCATAGCAAGGAAGGTAAAGCGGGAATGGTTAAATTGAATACTTTATTTAAAAGGAAAATATTTTCTTATTTGGATATCACTTCTGGAATTTGTGCTTGTGAAGAAAAAAAAAGAAACGCTAATTTTGGTTTTGTTGATTAGAAAAATTTCGTGATATAGAAATGGTAGTTATATATTAATATGTAAAAGCAAAAAGTTGAGGTTGGAATATATTTATCTTGTACTATGCTAGGAAGAGTTGGAAATCAATGTCCTCTTTTCTTTACTTTTCTTTTCCCCCTTGTATTTCACACCCCCTTTTTCCGTTCCCTTCCCTTCCCTATTTTCTTTTCTTTTTTTGTATTTTATACAATAAAATAAAAATAGAAAATGGACAGAAAGAAGGACAGAAGGCATGATTGTATATTTCCTTTTTGTCATTTCCTTTCTTTTTTTCTCTCTTCCTTTTTGTTTTGTTTTGTATATTTTACTATATTGAAGATAATAGACTAACTATCAAGATATACAAGACTGAAAATGAAAGGAATGCAATGGCTACCATTAAACTGGGCTGTAATATAGGAGTAGGCCTACCAAGAATTATTCTAAATTATATTGTTTTAACCAAGTCCTTAGAAAATATAGGACATCGTGTCTTGAGGTAAAATGATACTATCATATCAGCTTTCATGCTGCTTTTTCAACATTGACTTAAAAAAAGGCTTGTTGTGACCCTGCTTAACTAGCTTTTTGGAAGATTTTGCCATATATATTTGGTATACTTTAGGACAGGTTTGTATCATATCCACAATTTAAATTAAATAGTTCTAAGAGAAGACACAGTTTCATCAAACAGTGTTCATTCTTATTGGCAGCTTACTGGTTTTACTGTCAACATTATATCTAGGAACTTATCTGCCTTGATGTAAGAAGAACATGAGCAGCATATAAAACCTCTATCCAAATTAGAAAAAAAAAGATAAATTTGACTATGGTCAAATAAATCTTTGATTTATCAAACCTTAATTTAATAGACTTTGAATTCAATAAACATAATTCATTCACTATTTGATATATGAATAATGTCATTTTCACAAGTTGAAAATCCCATTCATAATTTTATTCATGCATAATTACATTTACTTAGGTACATTCAGCCCTCAACAGCACATAGATTCAGGGGTTTACTTTTTAACAGAATAATATTGGGTGCTGAAAGTAAACACACTTTTCTATAGATCTTTTGTTTTCTACAAATTGCAAGGGTAAAATGTAAATATCTTTTTGTGTATGATCTCTATGGCTGTCTTTTTTAACATTTCACTGCTCTGTAAACTTTCCACTTAGCTTTTATTGTCACTTCATGCTTCTCTTATAACAAAAAATCTCACTAGAATAGAATAGTACAATCTGAGGCCTTCCACTATGTGCGTCTTCCAAAAGCTGTTTCCCAATTGTAAGGTTTAATGTGGCACAAAGGGACAATTAATAAATTGTACACTAGAATTGATCTTATTCATTATGTACACATTTAACTACAGTGGAAATGAAATTAAATCAAATTTAGGATTTTTTTTCCCCACTGGGTCAATCTACTTCTGTTAGAAATTTCCTCTTGGCATGCTTCTTAAGAGCCAATTACTGATCTCATTTTGAAAAACTGTGCACTGTGGGATTATCACTTTGTAGTACATTGTAGCATATTCTTATATATATGGGGTACTTCTACTGAACATGTGGTTAAGCAGGGCTGGATTGAGAATTCAATTTACCCTTACTCTGCTTGATGGCCAAAAGCAGAGTTTAGGTTCCATTACCTTTTTCAAATTCAATTTAATTCTAACCAAATTCTATTCTCTGCTGCTTTGAATTCCATCCTCTCTCCTAATAGGAAATGAAAGCTTTAACTCAGGGAAAATAAAATAAAATAAAATAAAATAAAATAAAATAAAATAAAATAAAATAAAATAAAATAACTCTCTCCTTTGAAATACCGGAGCAACTAAGAACAATGGAGAATAATTCTGACTATGGATGCCACAGATAGCAGATATCTCTTCCATTGGATAATTATAGGAAATCATTTCTGAGATCAGTGGCTCATCACATAGTTCCTCAGACTGTTCTATTTGTCAATGAAGTGGTATATTTTTCTTGCCTCCAATTAAGGTCAAACAGCCACTTTAGACAGTAGTTGTCATCCATCCCACTTAGTCAGCTAGTAAAAGAAAACTCCTGGACTGAGATTTTCCAAGAGCATGCTTTATTAGAGCAATAAATAGTTGGAAAGAGAAGCAGAATCTGGCAAATTGGTGCAAATTAATGTTTCCCTTTCCCTTGGCTACCCTGCCCCCCTTACAATTGATCATTGTCCAATTAGCAATATTTATTTTGTTTTGGGAATGGAGTTTCAGCGTGTCTTCTCCTTGTCTGCATTCTTTCAGGTGACCTTAAGCTGGAATGACCCCTCCTTTCTTGCCCAGCAGAGTTTGGATTCCAAACCGACCCTATTTGTTCTGACCCAGGCTTAACAGAATCACGAAACAGATCCTTGTTCCAACCCCCACCCCATTTTTATTTGGTTATTGTGAATTCCTATCATTCACATCCAGAAAAGTCCCAGCAATAAACCTTTCAAGGTTTTATTGCAACAAACAAACCTTATCAGTCCTTGGATAGTTGCCAGTGTCAGGGTCAGCTGACAGCTGACAGCCAGGCTGAGAGCTTCCAGTTGCAACACTGTAAAATGAATTGCCTGGCAAGGAGTCTCTGTGAGGCACGAAATCAGATAAGCAAATCTTCACAATAATAAGCAAACTAGGGTTGTGTCAACTCCACCACTGTTGCAATAATCCTGGATTCTTCCCTGGTCTTTTTTCATCGCCGCACACACCACACAACTTTTCATATAATTTTCTATGTCCTTCTTCATTCCTGGCCACCAAAACTATCTTTTAACTAAATGTAGTGTTTTTAAGAACCCAAAGTGGCCAGTTTGCTTGATATCATGATTCCACTGCGTGACTTGGACTTGCAGGGTACTAGGGAAATACAGTTTGTCCTCCTTCCATGCCTGTCCTTCTCTCTGTGTCAACTTCTCTCCGTGGGTCCTGAACCATGGGTCAGATTGTAATTCCCTTTTTAGTTTCTGGGTCAGTTCACTGCTGGGATCTGACAATTTCCTTTTTGCCTGCTACCTTGTGGCTGCCTGTGCTGCTTGTTGTTTGGGGGAAAATGATGGCTTTTATCACTTCTTCTTGGTTGCTTTTGTACTACGACATGTGGGACAAGGTGTTGACTAAAAACTAATTTCTCCGTGGGATGTAATTCAGCTCAGAGCTCTTGCCTTTTGCTGCCTTCACCAGATGTCTCTTTTGCCTGGTAGAGGTCACTGGTCACTATGGTTTCTTTCTGCACTACTTATCACTCATTCTTCTCTGCTTGAGCCTTTGGTCAGGCCACCATTGCCTGGGGTCTGAAATTTCCTGGGCCACTCTCTGAACTTCCTTCATCAGACTTGCACTGGGCTTTGCTGCAGGCTCTGCCTTGCATTCCATCTCAACTATCTTCCTTGAGTCTTTTTTGTCCTCCCAAACACGACCAAGTTAGGCAGCCAGGGCTCAGGAACCCAGAGGGATAGCTTGCTAATTAAAGTCTGATAAGTGAGAATTGGTTTAGTGTCAAGGTTCTGACTAACCAAACCAACCAAGCCAGCACTTTGAGATGATCAGATCTCTTTAAGAACTGTTTTATTGAGTACATCGTTTTGGTACACATGGAAGCAAAATCAACCCTAACTATTT
>JANHFJ010004195.1:87846-109378 GCA_032468195.1 Cerberus rynchops | reverse complement strand
AGCGCTGTTACCTTCCCACCAAGGTGGTCCCTATTTTTCTACTTGCATTTTTTTTACATGCTTTCGAACTGCTAGGTTGGCAAAAGCTGGGGCAAGTAACAGGAACTTACTTCGTTATGCGGCACTAGGGATTTGAACTACTGAATTGCCAACCTTTCTGATCGACAAGCTCAGCGTCTTAGCCACTGAGCCACCGTGTCCCTCATGTTAAGGTTGCATTAAGAAGCTTCTTTGTATATCTCCCAATCTGCATATAATCAAATACTGGAAACTATTTCTTTGCTAAGTATGCTTTAGTGACAAGCTATCTTCAATCTAATGCTCTGAATCAACTTCTTCTCTTTCTCAATTTGGCTTGGCCTTTCTGTCTTTTCTTGTGTGTTCTAGACTGAAACTATGATAACCTAGTTAACCTTAGTTCCATATCCAGATTATTTTTACACCATATATCCAGATTACTTCTTCCATTCAACACGTACAGGTTTACTTCTTGATCACCTGGGAGTTACAATTAAGGATTACTGTACTGGTTTTAATTAGGCTGTGTTCCTGCCTATAACAGGACAGTTTTGATACATATCCCACATGTATACATGGAACAAAAACCTAAAAATAATATCAAAATTATTATCCTAATGTGTTTCTTTTCTTAAATGAGGATAGCAAAATCATCATTGTCATTAGATTTGATACCTTGGAATAAGAGGGTTGCATTCCCCAGGATCCAGGGGATTGATGTCACAATTGGCATAGTCAAAAGTCCCATTCCATAAGTGTTTGGCTAACTGGAAAGCAACTTTCCTTTGCGCTAGTGTGACCTCTTTCCCATGCCAAACATACACTTCACTTCCAAAGTCAAACACCAAGACCTAAAAAAAAGAGAGAAAGAACAACAAAATAAGAAATAATTTTTGAATGAGCAAGGAGAAATATAGAAATAACATTCAATTTTTAGCCAAGCAGTAAACAGTTGTTAATATTCATTAAAATGCTCTATGAATAAAGATACAGAATTGATTAATTAAGTCTTCATCTGGGCATTTTATAAACGTTTGATGCATATTTTGATACATGCTCATTTGTCTTATTCCAGGTACCACAAAACATTGTTTATATTGGAATGAACTAAAAATGTCCACACTGATCACTTCCCCTCTCCTTATTTTATTTAGCCAGACTGAGGAGGCATAAAAATGATAATTCTGTATTTAGGCTAATTGAAAATTTAGCACAGCATCAAAGCATTAAAGAGCCACTCTATTTTAATGAAACAAATCAGTTTTGAATACTGTGATTTGAAGCAGATTTATTTTCAACAAACTATATTTAAGATTACCTAAAATTTGAATACTAGAAACATGATTAGTGGTTGATCTAAAATTAGAGTGAGAGCTTTGAAATTCCTCCTTAAACTCATATGGAAAGTTAAGATACCTCAGGGTCAAATTTTAATTTGTTAAGTTAGTTGTAATTTTAAATTTAAAATTTAATTTATTTTAATTGTTGATTTTAATACTAAATTAACCTAATTTTAATTTGCATCAGCTTTATATAATTATTTTAATTGGTTTTTTAGATTGTTATGTATGTATGTTTTTTATCTGCTGTGCATCACCGCGAGTCCCTTGGGAGAGGGGGCGGTATACAAATTTTGAAAAATAATAAAAAAAATAAAAAATAAGAAAGAGGAGAAATTGTGTAAACTTAAAACTGTCTGAAGCTTTTTTTCATAATACAAATCTCTATTTTAATGATATATCTGAAGGAGGCCAATCTATAGGAAGCACACTTGAGTTTGTTATCTTTGATAACTTTACCACATCTGCTCTGGATTTCTAAGAAACCTCTTTGTTTTCTGTTACATTTATTTCACTTGATTCTGCTGCAAAACAAAATAAATTCTAGATTATTTACAATGGAAATGCAAATGAAGCAGAACCATATGGTGTTCTGAGACTTTGCATGGCTTAGCTGATATATGAACTTACTTCATCCCTCTTTACTGTAGTATCTCGGTAAAATATATGATATGCTACATTTTTATTTTCCTATTTCCTCTGTGGCTCTACTTCACTAGCTGTTGATGTAGTTGTGTATTGGGTAAGTTTTTTTCTACAATTCATTTAACTATGTAAATGTAATGCATAGTTTAGATATGGTTGTTTAATAGTCTCCTTACACAAATGCATCTTGGCTGCCTTCTCTATAAGTAAGAACATTTGCAGACATATAATTTCACTTGAAATAATCACAAAATTAGTTTTTTTGTTTAATAAATTTGAAGTTTTCCAATTGTAATTATACAAGTTTAATTATTACACTTTAATAGTGCTTATTGACATAGCTACCTTACTGACTCTCTTTAGAAACCCAAATATTACAATCTACTTTTTGTAAGGTTTTCTTTTTGCTTGGTTTTCTATTTATTCACTGGAAGATTTTAGGTTTGTACACCCTATGTTTGACAGTAAAAAAAAGACAACCATCTCTGAGCCCAAAAAGGAAAGGAACATTTAGCATGTGAGAAAAGAAGATACAGGTATTCCGCAGTGTATGATAACGGAGCCTAACATTTCTGTTGAAAAGCGAGACAGTTAAGTGAGTTTTGCTCTATTTTATGATCTTTCTTGCCACAGTTATTAAGTGAAATACTGCAGTTGTTAAGTTAGTAACCTGACTATCAAGTAAATCTGGCTTTCCTTGCCAAAAGGCTGCAAAAGAGAATTACATGATCCTGGGACACTGCAACAGTCATAAATATGAACCAGTTGCCTAGTATTCAAATTTTGATCACGTGATCATGGGAATGATATAATGTCATGTGAGAAAAGGTCATAAATCACGTTTTTTCAGTGCCATTGTAACTTCGAATGGTCTCCTAACCGAAAGTTTGCATGTCGAGGACTACCTGTATATACATTTTCATCAGCACTTAAGCTAACTTAAGCCTGAAAAATGCTTCTTACTATACCTCTTTCGAATTTAGCAATGTACACTTTGGCATCTTTCCCCAGTGGTCGTCATCAGGAATAAGTTTATCATCAACAAGACGGTAAATGCAATTTGTTTCTATTATTGCAGCTTCATATATCTCATCTTCCTCCGGATTTCCAGCCGCTTGAAAGAGGCAGGCAAAATAAACATGTTAACAATGAAGCCCAGGGTTGGCAAATAAAAAAAGAAAAGAAAGCAATTTAAGAATATTCTTACAAGAGGAAAATGCACGGAGATGGCAAAAACAAACCCACTCTTACCCTGATAGCTTGTTTGCCCACCAAGGAGTTTCCAGAATTCTTTGGCTGCATGAGTATGAGTATTGATGCCTTCTTCTATGGTCTGTATATAAGGAGCTCTGCAGCCAAGTTCTCGCTTTGTCTGAATTAAAGCTGCGAGCTCTGAAGCCTAAGAAATTGAACATGATTAGCTGAATAGGACTGCCTAAGCTTTGGGGACAATTGGACTATTCAGAAAAGAATGAATGTGTACTTGTTGCTATTTTCATGGGACACACTAAACTGAAAGATGGAAACTGTGTCAAATACAGATAGGTTCCCTTGTTTCCATTTTAATGAGAACACAGCCCATTGAACTGCAAAAGTCAGAAAGGACTTCCTTGTCATTCAAGACTTATTTTTTTCTTCTTAAATGTGGACCTCTTTTCCCTAATGATTTTTAGCAAGGAAAAAAAAATTGAGAAGGGGGTGGCGGGCTGTAAGTATTTTCCCACTGACATTCATAGCATGTTTACAGACATTAAGAATCTCATTGCGTTATTATTTTTGCAAATGCCCATGAACCTAACAAAAAAAAAAAAGATAACCAAGGGTTGTGCTATCTCAGATTTTCCGAGCACTAACCTTGGCTTTTTCTATGACGTTTGCAAACTCTCCTACCCACAGGAAGCAAAACTGTGGCGTGAGTAGCAAGAAACAGTCACCGCTATTAAGTGATGAGGCCCTTGGTTCAACTAATCTACTTTGGACATGTCTTCTTCCTAAAAAGAAAAAAATTCCAACAACATCCTATAAATAAGGGACTAGAGGCAACTTTCGGATCTATTTATTTCAGAAAGAAGACCTTCATCTCGGATAAATATAGTAATATCATTTTCTAAATGACATTTAATGTGTCATAACGGCAGAAACTGAACACATGCCAGGACTAAAGTGGCTTGAAGCAAACGTTCACTTAAGACAAAAATTATCAAGTATTTTAATATTTAATTGAATTTAAAACAGGGTGAGCATTCTATGGTGGTCTGTAATTTCTAAAGTACCGCACCAAGAGTGAGTCCCTGAAACCTGGAAATACTGTATATTGCTCATTTTCAGCAGTGAGGTTTTTTTTAGTATTTAAATGAAGAGCTGAAATAATTGCATTATATTGATCTAGGCAAGTTTTCTACCCCAAACCTTTCAAAATTGGTAAGAATAGAAAGTTTTGCCTTTTATACTTACTTCTGCACTGTAACCATGTCACTATCACAACTTTCAGCAGTCTCTTAGGATCATCTCAGGATATAAATCTTAAAATCTAAAGGTTATTTTAATGCATAAAAGCATGCTGGGTGATTTTGGGTCAATCACTAGGGGGCTGTGAGTTCTAGTCCCATTTTAGGCATGAAAGCCAACTGGAGTGGGTTAGTCACTTTCTCTCTCAGCCCAAGTCAACTAACAGGTCATTGTTATGGGGAAAATAGGAGGAGGAAGCAGTATTAATTAGGTATGTTCACCGCCTTGGGTTATTTATAAAAAATATGAGGTAAAAGTAATAAACAATTACTTATAAATTCAAGTCCTTTTACTAATATTGCCAGATTTTAATGTGATTTTAAGAGAACATGATTACTAGACAAGTACATAACATTACTAGACAAGAACATAAATGTACTAGACAAGTACATTTATTAAGGTATTAAACATGGTTACCAGTGTCTTTCTTTCTCTTTCCCAATCTTCTCCATAGTTGAAAAAATCACTGAAATTCCTTGCCAATGTATAACATGTTGCATTTTGGATTAATTAAAAAATGTACTTATTCCATCTACCTTTAATCTGTAACAACATCAGCTTCTTGTATGGGACAGCACTGTTGTTTGAGTTCTGTTCCGTCAAGTTGACACTACGCAGACTAATATTGCTGAAGTTCTCTTTACTTGCTAAGCCAGCGAGTGCTACTTCTGAGAAATTTGAATTTGCAGACACTTAAAATAGACGAAGTAGAAAAAAAATGACAGAAGAGGGGGAAAAAAGAAAATACATAAAAAATAAATAAAAGGGCAGACAGACACACACACACAAAAACAAACATTATGTTTCATTTCCATATTTATTTAGCTTTTATTTTTTCATGCATGGTTCATATCCAGCCTTTAGTTTTAGGGTCTCTGCTGAAAGAGATAACAAAAAACAGGTTGAGCTCAAATTACTCCCTAGTCCAGTGATGGCAAACCTTTTAGACACCAAGTGCCCAAACTGCAAGGAGCGCACACGTGTGCCGGAGACCCAAAGCTGCCCAAAACTGCAAACTGCCCCAAACGTGCATGCCCCAAACTGCAAGATGCGCATGTGCCAGAGACCCGAAGACCAGATGGCCGATGGGAGGCGGGGCATCCAACAGCTCTGCAACAGGCGAGATCTTTCTGTTCTGTGAGCTTCTGTTTCATTGCTTGCAGGGAAACTTCTATTTCCCTGCAAACGAAGGTGAGAAATGCCACAGAGAGCCGCAATGGATCTGAGCTGGGGCAACCGCACACATGCCCACAGAGAGGGCTCTGAACGCCACCTCTGGCACGTGTGCCATAGATTCGCTACCACTGCCCTAGTCTGAAGACCCTCACATTTCCAGGAGGAACATTTCAAGATAAAAATGAAAAGTGGATAGATTTTATCATTAAATATTACCAAAAACAATAAAGTTCAAAAATATGCAAGGCCTCTTTCAATGATTATTTGGCTTTGCATATATGCAGGTGTCTTAGCAATTCCGTGGAAAGAGAAAAGAGTCAACTTTTTGTCTGGCCAGAGGACGTTGTTTCATAGAAATGGGAAATTACACCCTCCTTTCCCTCTCTTAAATGTTATGGGGTGGCAGTGAAGCTAGGAAATCCAGGTTCTGTGGGATCCTTGGTGTTCTTTGAGTGTGGTTGTTTTCTTGTAGACCTTAACAAGAAATAAACAAATGAAAACAATCTCTATGTTTGTGTGCTTCTATTTTGACTTTATGTACCAGGCATAGGTACCTATCTTATTTATGGTCTGTTTAAGATAGTTTTCCATTAATATTCTAAATGGAAATCTCTGTTTTAATACCTGCTTTCTAAGAAATGAAGACTTGGGGAAACTGGATTAAAGGAGCTATAATATCAACGTGAACACTGGAATAAAAAAATAACAGTGATGGAAATACAACTACCATTACTTGCTATCAAGTAAATAAACCATGGTTTACCATTATGATTGAGAAGCATCCTGGCATACACTTCATGGAAAAATAGAGACAATAGTGCTGTTTTCCTCAAACTGTACCTGAATCTTCCTGAGTCATCTATAAAAGTACACAGAAAGCAGTTTGGAACCTTAAACTTACTTTTTTCAACTTTCATCCGCTTCGATTCCATGAAGGCCACATTTAATCTCTGCTCCGTGTATTCATGAAGAATGTCCTCTCTTGCTGCTAGCATTTTTAAAGGATTCTTGGAAGCCTGGACTCTGCGTGTAGGCCTCACTGCCCGTTTGTGCTCTGTTACCGAAGAAATCAACCTGAAAAGCAAAAGATCTTTCCACGTAACCTACCATTTTTCACCAGCTTTTCTTAGGGGTACTGAATGCAACTAACTTCTACATCGGACTGTGTTAACCAACATCCAGAAAAGCAAAGGTAATCATGAAGGATTGTCAGACAAAACTAGGAGGAGTACAATACCATCTTGTGCCTAAAGCTGTTGCTTTATTGTGCCTAAACAACAAAACACATCAGAACTGTTGTGACATTACATTAATCAATCATGAGGGGGTACAGAACAATACATTAACAAAATGTTTGAGACCCACACAATAATGCTGTAAGGTTGGCCTTGTGAGTGTAGTGGAAGTGTGAGTGGGAACTGTTATATTTGGGCTGAAAATTCCCTAAATGCTAATTTAGTGAAATGTTACAACTACTATTTGTCTATATCTCATTTTCTTCAAATTATGGAGTTTTTATTTTCCAACGTTCTTTCTTTAGCATTGTGGAAATTTAATTTTTCTATCAGCTGCTGGACTCAGATGAGGAGTAAGATGCAAGAAGACAAAAGAAGTAAAACTGGAAATATTCCAGCCATAAACACACAGAAAAGAATTTAATAAAAGTGATAATCTAAATTTGCAGCCTGGTATCTCAGAAGTGACTGATTCGTGATCCTCACCCCTTCCACTGTTTTTAAAGGAATGTAAGGGAAACTACTCACTTTGGTGCATTGGGATTAAATATGGCATCAAAGTCTTCATCCAACTCCACAGGCGAAGAGGGAGATGGAAAATTCATGCATCGGTAAAATTTGGAAAATGTTTCTTCATCATCCAATTTCATGACTTCTTTCACAGACTTTCCTGTGACTGTCAAGACTGTTTCCTGCATTCCAGCAACTACAGAACACATTAATATTATAGAGTAATACTGTATATTATAGCAGTCTTTGACTTCAAAATTTCTATCACAAAAGCATTCATTTTAATGCTGGTCTTTCCAATTGGTACTAGTGTTAACAGCATACCACATTCCTCCCCTGATTGACAACAAAAGAATCCAGACAGTTTTAATAACCCAAACAGTTGTAAAGGAGATATTGACTAATTTAGAAAGTGTACAAGACTACACAATTTGATTATTATTTCTTAAAATTATTTGTAGCCAGACAACACTGTTTAACTGGAAATGGAATTCTTATAATGTAATTTTAAAAAAGGCTGTCAGCAGTCAGTGGTTTTCATATGATATGAAACTTTTAACAGGATAGATGGTGTAATTTCTTTCATGTCCTGCTTTTAGATCATCTCCAGGTATTTTGTCAGTAACAGTGGAGAACTAGCTGTTTAGCTAGATAGGCTGGTCTTATATTTTAATCTGAAAGAAAATTTCCTATTGTCAGTTATGCTAGACAAAGGTTTATAAACAACCTAGAAGATTTTTTTTTATTTGGTTGCAGTAACAAATGGAATCTTCTCTAGTGAATATAGTGGTGATGACAACTGCTAACAGTCATAGTTCAATGATCAATGATTATGGGAATGGTTGCCTGGGACATTTAAAAACACCAGGTTAGAAAGGGCTAGCAAAAAGATAGTCAAAATGTATATTCTCACTCCAGTTCTGAAGATATTAGTTTAACAAAAATCAGTTCTTTTAAGTAAATATGAAAATCACTCCCTCTCTCATTTCAGCCTGCAACGGGCCAGGGGAGGCCTGTGGAGGGCCAAACAGAGTGTCGGCGGGCCACATCCAGCCCCTGGAGGCTCGTGTCTGGCTTCTATAGTCTCCATTTTGGCATCCATTTTGGCTGAGGTAGGCCTGCAGAGGCCCAGATGGAGCGCACAAAGCTGAAGAGAAGACCACTTTCTGGATATTCACAAGGTAAGTGACCTGGCGTATCAGGTGGGGGAGGAAGAAATTTTGGGCAGTATGAGGTATTTCAGTGGGCTGGGGAGGCCTTGGGTGGTCATAGGCAGATGGTCTGCTTCATCGGTAGGCCCTTCATGGCCTTCCCCACCCTGAAATACATCATGTACACTTAACAAGCTTCACATTTGATTAGTGAATGTGTGGGCAAAAGGAGGGAGTGATTGCGTTCAAGGTACGAGATTTACTCCCATGAATCCTTGGGTTATGAATGGAACGGGCAGGCTCCATTGATTTCATAACTTCAGCATTATCTCTATTGAAATAATAAGTACAGTTCTTCATAGTAAATTAAAACTCAGGCTGCCGTCTCAAAATTTTACAGACCTTTGTTGTTTAGTCTTCCTAAGAAAGTTTCCAGTTTATCCAACTTCATGTCTGATTCTAACTGCATATCTGGCCTCGCTTCAATTTCTAAAGAAAACAAGAATTAAAAACAATGAACTTTTAAAAAAGAAGAATTCAAACTGTTCTTACATGTTTTAATGACTTACCTTCCAGGGGTTTTGAAATAGGTGTGGTTGATTTTAGTCGGTTGCAGAAAGGGGAAGTCATTGGAGTGACGGCAGTTGGTGATGCTAAGCCTGTGGAATAATAAAATACTTAATTTCATATCAAAGAATGGATGTTTCCAATTTTCTGCACAATCTAGTTTTCAGGCATGTATAGTATATTTCAGGCAATCAAAAAGGCCTGGCATAAGAATATTCCTTGAAGGACATTAAGAGGCTCTATTTCTGCACAAATTATGCATTTACCAAATGCTTAAATCAGCTAAATAAGTAAAATGTTCAGATTCCATGGATAATAGGCAATATGGGTAGCTTTTTAGGGTTCAAACAGAGGATTTTTGAAGATACAAATAATCCAAGTCCTTGCTTTAATACGGTAATTAAAAAGATGAGCAATTGTGGCACATCTCCAGAAAGATATTAGGGTAAAGCATATGTTATATTTTCAAGGCAGTCTTGCCAATAGTATCCGATATTACTGCAGTAATAGCCCATCACATTGCAAGAAATCACTGAAATATGTTAACGAAAGAACATGTAGCTCATTGATGAGTAGTTTTTGTTAGATCTTACAATTTGCCATTTCCATGGTCTGGGATTGCCAACATTTCCCCACATTACAATTTAGAAGATCTAATAGTGATTGACACATGTGATTGAATAACTTTTTTTTTCTTAATGAGGAATTCTTGAAGACCTTTTAAGGACTTCTTTAAAATTTCATTCTAAATTCTCTAGAGTGCTTAAGATGTAAATCGAGGAACGTTTGTGTCAGGAGTGTTAGGAATGTAAACTCTAACAGTAGTTGTGTACTCGTTCTCCTAACGGAGGACTATACTCCTTAACACCGAGGCTCGATTCTATTCTACCATTTGCAGATTGTTAACTCCTTCTGTACAAATGTGGCTATTGGATAGAATAGAAAGTTAGATTATACAAGTGAATTTTCACTTTAATACTTTGGGGACAAATAATCATTGCTGTAACAAGGTACACCGAGAATGAGATGTTTCTGGCCCTCCAAGATGTTGTTAAACTATAATTCCAGGCAGTTTTATGTATAAATGATTGCTGGTAAGGAATATTAATGTTCTAACTAAGCAACATCTGGAGGAACTAGATAAAAAACTGGCTGTGTTTCTATTTTTTTAATTGGCCTTTCACAGACAGCTGTGCTCTTAAACGTTAGCCACACAGAAACCAAGCAAATTTCTTTATTCCTAATAGAAAAGCCCATCCGTTAAGCTACCAGAAGAAAATATAAATGCATCCTAAAAATAGTATGATATTCAGTTTAACTGGTTTCCTGAGATGTGATCAGCTTGCTCACACAGTTATGCTGTATTTTGTTTCTTATTTCAATGACAATCTATTATTTACAACAAGATGCAAAAACATTGCAGACTTCAGAACAGAAATAGTTTGCTGTTTTTGCTGCTGGTGGTATTCTGTCCAACTGAATTTGAAATACAACTGAAATTACTCCTTAACTAATATGCAGATCAAAATGAAAAGTGATTTCTGGAAATGAAAGTAACAGAAAATCCTTGGCAAAATCTTTTTGGTTGCTTCAGGTTTCTAACTTTTTAAAAATCCAGATATAATGGATAAATTTATTGATTCGTTGTTGATTGTTTTAATTGTTTTAGAATTGTAAGCCGCCAGAATAACTTGGATGAGAAGCGCAGCTATAGAAATTGAACAAATAAATAAAATTAAATAAATTGACTGACCTTTTTTTACCATTCTTCCAGCCACTGTAAACTGGGTAGAATCGTTTGATGCTCCTTTGCCTTTAGCTTTCCAAGCTTCTTCCCGAACACTTATTAATTGCTTTCTTTCTTCAATTGACATTTGATTTTCACAGGTATCCACATTCCTCTGTTTTTTCAAAGAATAAATGTGGTTATAAATATTTTATATATCTTTTTATAGGATTACATTATTAGATTAGGGTTTCAAATGACTAGATTGAAATTTTGAACTTTAAAGATTTCAGTGTACTCTGTACTTATTTTCTGTCATAATACAACTGAATAGAGCAAAAGTTACTTTTTTGGCCTTCAAGATACAACAAATACATCTATAAAACTGTTGCAAATCATATCATATCACAGCCTTGATCTGCTTCATATATTATGATCATCTCCAAGATTTCAGTCATGAATTTTTTTCCTTCACCTGCCATTTAATCTAACTGGAAATGAATATTGAATTTGTAATGTTCTAAATCAGAGGTGTCAAATTAAAGGTCCGGGCTCCGGATCTGGCCTGTGGTGTGCTTAGATCTGGCCCGCAAGGCTGCCTGGAAGCAGTGAAAGACTGGCCCAAGGTGCCTCTGCCAGAGAAAAAGGGTTCCCAAACTCGCTGGCAAGATGGTTGTAGAAGGCCGTTGCATCTGAAAACAGAGCTTGGGAGCCCGTTTTCTCTGGCAGAGCACTTGAGCCCCCGACACAAGTGATGTCAAGCAGGGCATGTCCACCCAGCCACACCCACTCCAGCCTCCGAGGTAAAACACAATCCTGATGTGGCCCTCAATAAAATCGAGTTTTACACCCCTGTTCTAAATACTCTGTCCTATGGGATACCACAAAACAGTTTATTTTCTCAAAGTTATATCAAACCTCGTTCCCAAGCATAGTGTGCGACAATAAATAACCTAGTTATTTAATTTAATTTAAATATCAATAACCTCTGTAAGTTTAGTATTTGGTTGATTACTATGCATAGTGTAGCAATATAAAGAAAAAATAACAGTTGACAGTCTGGGAGCATGCAAATTATGCCTTTTTCTCAGATAAAGGCAGTCCATTTATCAAATGGTAACACTTCCACTTTAACCAACAATCTTTCAGCAGTATTCACCTATATTGCAACAATTATATTATCTTTCTTTTAGCAGCAAGAAATAATTTTCTTAAAAATATAAACTAGTGGGTTTTTTCCGCTAATTTGTGTGTATATAGTACTAGTTACCCTTGGAAATGAATGAACCTATATTTCACTGATTTAAACAACCTCAAGATTTAGGGAGAACTATATAGATCAGAGCTGTCAAACTCACAGCCCACAAGCTGGATGCGGGCTTGATAGTCCCACTCCCACCCGGTTTAGCAAAGGGGGAAAAAATTACCCCCGATATGTCACATGACGCCACTGTGACGTGAGTTTGATATCCCTGATATAGATTAAATACTAAGAGGTTCTTTAACTATTCTTCCAATTTATTTTAGTCATTGCTTTCAGTAACAACCAAGTTATTTGCTAGATATTTTATTAAAAATGAAGGCAGAATAAAATAAAAAAATAAAAAAAATATTTGTTTTATTTAGCTATAACTCCTTTGCTGAAGTGTAGGATTTTTAATTGAATAAAATCAGCTGAAAATTTTATTAGTGTTTACTAGTATAGAATCTTATACCAATTTGAGAATCTTTGGAAGATTTTGCTTTCTGGTCTATTTCTTTCTTTTATATATACGCTTTATATTATAATGAACACAAGTTTAGAGCACCTGGGAATTTGTTTCTATTTGGATACAAGAACATGTTAAAAAATAATGTATATTTTAGTATTAGCTACGTGAAAATATTTACTAGTCCAAAATTAATGCAACAAAAAAATCAGTGAAATCCAGAAAAAGGCAAGGATTGCCACAGAAGTTTATGTTTTTTATAAAAACAAGACAGATATAGAGCTAGGAAACAAATCTATATATTCTGTTACAAACAATGTAATCCCACTAAAAGGTGTAAACCAACAATTGAAGTAAGCATGTTTCTATAAGAACCTGACAAAATGTTCTGTATTTGTAGCATCATAAAGCACTGTCACATAACCCAGATTCACTTCTACTGTACAACACAAAAAAAGCCATGTACTATTGTGCAACTAATAGTACAAATGAATCTAGTACAAATCAACAAATGAGCAAAATTATACAATCCAAAACTTTCTCCCAGAAGATGTAGGATTTGTATTGATCAAAGTCTCACTTGAGCTTTAAGGGGAACTATATGTCAGAAATGGAATGACATCAGGAAAAACAATCAAATAGGACTACAGCAGCAAAGTTAATTTATTAATTAATTTATTCAATTTGATGCTGCCCAACAACTCTTATATGCTTGGAGCCATGATGGTGCGGTAGTTAGCAATAGCAATAGAATTAGCACTTAGACTTATATACCGCTTCAGAGCCCTCTCTAAGCCGTTTACAGAGTCAGCATATTGTCCCCAACAGTTTGGGTCCTGATTTTATCCACTTCGGAAGGATGGAAGGCTGAATCAGACTTGAGCCTGGTGAGATTTGAACTGCCAAACTGCAGGCAGCTGACAGTCAGCAGAAGCAGACTGCAGTTCTGCATTCTAACCACTGCGCCACCAAGGCTCTTTTAGAAAGCAAAATGCAGTATTGCAGGCTGACTGTCCATGAGGACCCAGGTTGTTGATTCTGTAAACAGCTGAGAAAGCTGTAAAGCACTGTGAAGTGGTATATAAGTCTAAGTGATATTGCTGCTTGGCATTCAACTTCAATTTAAATACTACCCATGCATTTTATAGTAAGGATGATTAACTTGCAATCACAGGTTCTGCACAGATTTTATCCTGTCATTTGAATAAGTCATCCCTGTCTCATAATCATCAGTTTGTACAAACAATTCAGAATAAAATTCCTGAGCTGAGAATATTTGATAAAACACCCAGAGATGATTTACTTAAGCTCATATTAACTTCTGACCTTACAAACAATTCTGAAATGCTTCATGATGGAAAATACAAATATACAAAAAGAGATCTTTGGGATGGTATCTTAGCTCAGAAAGATTACAGGAAGAATACAGAACAAAGTGAAACAAATGCCTTCCTGTATAAAGTAAGGCCTGTTTCTATAATAATGTAATTTTTAATATACATACAGCCTGAAAGTGCCATTTGTATTTAGTCTAGTGCAGTGGTGGTGAATCTACGGTACTCATGCCAGAGGGGGCACTCAGAGCCCTTCTATGGGCATGCACGCCATCGCTGCGCCAAGTGCTGACAGCAGCAGGAGAGCAGCAGTAGCACCAGGAGCCAGCTGGTCAAGAAGAAGTCTTCTCCAGTACGAGAGAGCTCCTCCAGCTCCGAAAGCAGCAGGCAGTTCACACTGCCCACCTTCTCCAGCTCGGCTTCCTCTTCTTCGTCCAGCTCCAATTCTTTGGGTCCGGCCTTGAGCAACCCAGCAGGCGCAGGGGGCACAGCGTCAGGGTCGGCCTCATCGGCTGCCTTGCTGAGTAGCACATCATCGGCCATGGCAGCCTCATCCATCTGGAGCCCCACGTCCATCTCACCCAAGGCCAGACTGGAGCCCCTGGCATCCAGTGGGGCTTTCTGTATGCAGCGCTCTAACTCCAGCAACCCTTTTTAATGAAGGCACTGAAGACGAATGCTGGCGGCTCTGCAGGTCAGAAGGGGAAGGAAGGCCACCCCTTCTCCCCTAGTCTATTGTCTTTCCTTATCCCCCTTGGGAGGGGGGAGGGGGAAAGCAATTCTCCGATGGAGTTGGAACTGGGAAGCAGGGGTGATATACTCAGGAGAAGTGGAGGGGAAGGGTGGCAGTGGAAGGCGTGCTCTGTGAATGAAAGTGTGGTGGCCCCTCTGCCAAGTAGCCCAATGGGAGCACTCCCTCCCTCCCGTCTGGGGTAAGGCGGGCAGCTCAAATACGTGAGGGTGCGTCACATCCTTGTTGGAACTTTGTGATAAATAAGTGGGTTTTGGGTTGCAGTTTAGGCATTTGGTCTCTAAAAGGTTTGCCACCACTAGTCTAGTGACTCAAATGCCATTTGCATTTGAGTCATTATACTAAAAGAATCTGACTTCATACAAGTAAAATCCAGCCATACAACTAATGCAGGTGCACATTCTGAGAACTGTGTCCAATACAATCCTATCTGAAATCATTGCTTTTCAAAACTGTTTCATGTCACTGCTTGCTAAGCTAAAGAAACAGGCAGAAAAGACAATATTTCACCTTCCAGCTCCAAGGATGATGTTCAAACGCCATGGGGGTTGGCTGTCTCAAACTAGCACCACTGACTTTAATGGAAAAGAAACCGAAATATCAGAAAGAAATACAGCACAAAAGCAGGGTCAGAATTGAAGCTGGAAGTCCAAGATCTCCAATCTGAATTGTTAAGGCAATACAAAGAGAAACTAGAACATTAGCAATGGTTTGTGTTTGTGATCAAGAACTTTGTATAACAATGGTGCCTTCATACTGATAAATGTTATTTTCAAAGATAATGCAAAATAGAATTTGGAAACACCAAGCTACCAACATAGAAATTTGGTTCAAATGTCTGGATTCATGTATTAAATGTTCCTAGGTATATTCAGAAGACTTGAATTTGTTTTACAGAAAAAGAGATAAGAAATATCCAGAATAATAATACAATGATGACTGGAGATATTTATTGTGGAGAATGTGATTAGACAAACTTCTGAAGATAAAAAAGGGGGGAAATTAAAGTAATTCCACTGGTTCTTTTGAAAGATAAAGTCTCCTGGACTTCTTTTTTCCTTCACTAAATTATGTTCATTATTATATTGTAAGATTGTCAATGAGTTCTAAATATTCTTGTTTTCTTCTTTCCTAAACTTTATCAGCTTCTGGGCTTTATTTGTAACTGATCATATGCACATCACTCTTAGAGTACTTTTGACTATGTAAACAGTGAAATATATTAAACAGTGAAATATATTAAATCATAACTTCCACTATTGCTTCCTTCTTTAACCTAGGATTAAAGAGATAAAAATTTAATATATATAAAATGTACTTTATACAGGTTTCTATCATATTGCAGTTCAAAATTTATTCTGAATTCCTAATCTGAAAGCAAACTCATATTTTTTTTAACTATTGACTTTACAGAATATGGAGGCAGTTTGATATGATGATTAAGGTCAGATTAGAGAGACTCTGAGTTCTATTTCCTACTGAGGCACAAAATCAGCTGGGTGATATTGGGCCAATCAGTCCTAGGAAGAAGGCAATAGTATAGCTTCTGAAAATCTAGCCAAGAAAAGCGTTAAGGCTGATTCAAAGTCATCCAACCCCCACCCCCGCATAACCACTGTATATTGGAAAACAATGTAAAGGATCTGTTATGTTTGTATCACTAATGTCTAAGAAGTGAGCTAGATCTTAAAGTTCATTAAAAAAAGAGAATGAATGGAAGAAATGAGACTTAATCTATACAACTTCCCTAACTATTGATATATTGGAATACAACTCTAAAAACTTCCAGACAGAAAAGCTGTGGATTGATATATGTGGAGGTGGGTTAAATTTTGTTGAAAAGTGCTCAATAAATCATTGCAAGACCTAGCCTAGAGTATGCAAGATTTGCTCACCTGATTAATAGGTATGAAGGAATGAAGTTTATGGGCAGCAAGTATAGCAGGAGAGTAAGTAGAAGCATAGACAGGTTCCTATGAACAGGGGCAGAAGCATAGGACAGAATTAGAAAGACATGGAAATGATATGTTAGACAGTTAGAGAAAAGGAGAAGAAGAAATGTGTTTACATCAAATAATTGATGAAAGTTCTTACACTCAGTGTTTCAGGATTTGTCTACCTAGCCAATATGCTGTAATAATCAAACAAGAAAATCCATGCAAGAATGTTACACTTATTATAGCCACTCACATGCAGCCATAGAAAAGATTAGTGATGAAGGATTAGTGATGATAGAGAGATTTGAAGAAGGCAAGCATGGAGAATGACTTTTAATCACACCAGCAATATTTTGACTAGTAATTTATGTGGCTTTTGCCAGAAACAAAGAAGTGCCCATAATTGTGATGCATCACTACCACACAAAACTTGAACATGAAGCTGACCATAACCAGAAAACCAATAAGCCTGCGTGCCTAGAGTAGCCGTTCTGCATTCATGTCAGGCTTACCCAAAGAAGCTTAGATATGGATTTATCATCTGAACTTCCTCCTTCTTCCTACAGGTTAAAACAGACAGGAAACATTGCAGAGAATGAGAGAAGGGAAAAGTTGGAAGGAACTACGTTGGGTCCTGGATAGTACGGTTCCTTGTCTAATTAAAAGATGCAAAGAAAGCCCCCAAACCCTACAAACGTCAATAGGCTACAACTGATAGCTACAAGGACAAAGCAATTACTAACCACTTCTTTTTTTAGAAAGATATTCATTGATATCCATTTAGACGACAATTTTTAATCATAACTTCTCCTTCTGTTCAATTTTGTCAAGATCATTTTTAGTTTTTGATAAATTTTGAAAGATTAATCTTTTGCAAGACGCCTCTGTTGGAATAAGGTGTAATTAAAATCCTTTGGTTTGGTTAATCTTCTGACAAAATGACCCCAAGCTCAGTGAATAATCTGGTGCTCTAAATGTAAATGTAATAAAGAGTGGCCATTTCATTATTGGAAAAATTAATCTAATAGAGAGGGGGTTTTTTTTGGGGGGGGGGAGTCTTGTATGATTATGAAACTATGGAAAGAGAGGGGGTTAAAATACAAAGAGAATGTGAAAAACCGACTTCTTCAGATACAATTTTATTCCTATCTGGATGTTTTAAAAATATTAAACCAATCACAACTTCATACATATATATGAATTACCAATTAGCATACCCTAATGCAGTAAAATGCCACAATTGTGTCAACAATTATAGCAGATGGGCACAATTAATCTATATATTACCAACTACTTTGGATATCATGGAGATGGGTGCATATGCAACATTTCTATCAAAACTATGTATATATTTATTTAAAATATTTTATTATTTCTGAATGAGACTTCCATAAATCTCAATGATTTCCATACTGATGTGTAGCATACAACTTAATCTTAATTTAAAACATTTGCATTTAAAAGAGTCATGGTTAGACTTCACAGCTATCAACTTTTGAAATGCCTCATTCTGGAATCATGTTTTATTGTGAGATAGCCCAGACAGGAAGCATACCCATGTGTACTAATTCTACTTTATTGAAAATGTTACATTAACATAAACTTGCAAGTCTGAAAGTTCATCTTTCCCCATTACCATTATAACCCAAGAAACTAAGAAAGATCTCTTCTGAGATGTGTGCCATGCCCCCAATTCTTCTATGAGCTCAACTGCTGCTTATTTGATCATTCTGCTTGTTCTTCCTTCTGTCTCCCAAAGTCATTCCCACATACCATTACAAAACTGCTCTAAAAACTATTGAAAGTGTGGTGTTTCTTACATTCTTTCAAAGTATTAACATTCCTAAATATTTTAGGACTGTCTTTAATTTCTAGATAATTTGCAATCTTAACTAAAAGGTTACTGATTAAAGTTTAATCAAACATTTCGTGGAACCACTTTATTGCTTAAAACCAATCCAGTTTTATTCCAATGACATTTATATTTAGTGGCGCTTCAGGTTGACGTTGTATTTTTTGTATCAAGGTACATGCAAAACATACAAAGCAAAAATATTCACTGCTCCAACTCTACCTAATAGCATGCACCAACAACTGACTAACAGCAATTCTGAGTTGAATTTTTATTAGGTATGATAGACGCTAAAATTCAAAAGCATCTCCAATACATAATTAAACATATTGTAACAGTGGCTAGAATTATATATGCATAGAATTGGAAACAAGAAAACAGACCACCTATGGAGATGGTCATAGAAAGAATTCTTGAATGTGCAGAAGTGGACAGATTAACGTTGAAAATGAAGGGAAAGGAACAGAAAGAATACTGTGTGGTCTGGAACAATGTATATAAATAGATAAAAAAGATACGTAAAATGTAAGATAAGGATTGTAAATAGTTGATGGTGTATATGTCAAGGTGTAGTTAAATGTTTTGTTACTATGTAAACAATATTAAAAATCAATTAAAAAACAGCAATTCTGAGTTGAATGAGATAAAGAACTTATCACTAACCATTTGTCAGACAATTCTCAATATGATTGTAAAAGTGGGGTTCAGAGAAATTTTTTTTTAAAAATTCATAACCCATTCCCACAAAAAAAAAATGGTCCAAAAGCTTACATCTGAAATGTAAAGCTGGTTACCAGTGATTGTACAATTGCAATGAATTAACATTTCAGTTGGAGTAATCTTAGCGATGTTTTTTAAGAAAAAAAAATCTCACAAATATTTAGAACTTTTAATTATTACATATAGTGTAGCATGTCGAGAAACACAACTTTTTTCAGATTGGGTTCATTGCTAGTTTTAGAACTCAATCAACCATAGTTGCCCTGATACATGATCTCTGACAGAGAAGTAGAGATATGGGGTATTATTGATGTTGGTTGCTCGATCAGCAATTTTCAGGGTTGACTAGGGTGTTCTCTGTGCCTGATTCTGTGAGGGGACTGGAGGTGTTGTACGGTATTGTTTTCCCACCAATTTGCAGGCTAAATTAGGTGACTCTAACTCTTCACACAGCAAGCAACAGTGTAAGATCTCACATGCCACTACTTCTAACCTATGTAATATCTGCAACATTACATAGGTTAGATATTGTCAGTAAACTAATAGCGTTCATCTCTTTTTTCCTTACGATTCAGGAGAAGCTGGAGGTTCTGAATTAAGAGTCTGGAAGTACTGATGCAGTGGAAAAAGTAAATAAACTGAGATTGAATTCCGACAGAGTAGAGATCTTGTAAGTAGAATTGTCTTATTCTAAATGGATTTACATTCTCAGAAAGAATAGATACCTAACTGAGGTGCTCCTAAGGTCATCACAGGACTAAGGGCCCTAATAAACCCTGGGCTCTGGACTGCCTATTGCCATCTTTGATGTTTCTGTAATAGGAATAAACCTGATTTATTTCCAGACAGGAATAAACCTGTTGTAAACTGAGATTTAAATTATGTAATGTGCAGAAATCATTGATCAGTTTGCTCAATGGAATACCTAACCAGTCACAAGATACACCTGTACTGAAGCGAATTTAAAGTTTTGCTTTTTAGAGCCTAAGCAACCTCAAATTTGGGAAATCTCAATTTACATCTACACAAGTAAATCAACTCAATGAGTTTTAAGTAAATGTATTTGTATTTCAAATTTCTGGTTGATGTTTATGGGTACTTCTATGTAGCCCCAATTCCATTCCAGAGTGTCTGCACACTATTTTGAAGCCAGCCATAAGATTATGCTGGCTCATATTGGCCCAGTAACCCAATGAAAATCCTCTAATCTCCATGAGCAAATAGATGCTTCCCGCCAGAAGACAGCCAATAAGGATGCAAAAGACATAATTGAATCTTGTCTCTTGAACTGTAATAAGAACAATCCCTTATCAAAATTCGACAAAAATATTTTTTTAAAAAATAGCTACCAACCATCCCGGTTCAAACCCTTTTTAAAAAAACATTTCTGTACTTGTGTAATTGCACAGAAGCTGATTGGTGAAGCTTTTACAATCTGCTGTTTAATTCTTCTGAGCAGGAAAGATATGCTGCATACTGTTTGCACAATACCCACTATGAAGAAATTATGTGCATTTTTTTTTCCTGCATATTTAAATAAAGAGGGTTTCCAGGCCATCAAAACACATCTCATTCTAAGGGAAAGCCACGGGGGCTGAAACAAGAAATTTTCAATGAGATGTGGCAGCAGCAACAGAAAGAAAAGAAAGCACATGTGCTGAAGCTGGGTGATCATGGAGCCACTCTCAAAGCATGCCTGGTCTGGCCCTTCACCAAGAAGCTGCTGGCAAAGTTTTCTTACACAAGGTATGCATGGTGGCTTCCTTGCAAGACCTAGGGAAGAAGGTCTCACATGGCCAGCAGCTGACTTTCGAAGTGCTAAGTCTCCCACTTGTCAGCAGCTGGACCAAGAAGACAGCAGAAGTCAATTGAGATGGCGGACTGGAGGGCGGCAGGACCTCAAAGCGCAGGGTGATGAAGGCAGTAGGGGCTGATCTATAGCAATTGGGGCTGGCTGTGGCTTTGTGAAGCACTGCATCTTAGGGCTTCTTGCAGCCCAGAACCATCTGACATCAAGATTCATGACTGCATTACTTGCCAAAAGAAATTTCAGTCCCAACTGCCATCATAACTGAAGATCTACATCCAACTTCCTTAGCCAGCTACTTAGTCCTTTAACCATCTTGTTTGCACTTGCTGTTTTCAACTGACTCCAAGATATTGTTTTTATTTTCCTACATGACTTGGCTGCAACAAAGGCTGACTACTGATAGCAAAAGCACTTAGACTTATATACCATTTTTAGTGCTTTACAACCCTTTCTAAGTGATTTACAGAGTCAGCATATTGCTCCCAACAATCTGGGTCCTCATTTTACCCACCTTGGAAGGATGGAAGGCTGAGTCAACCTTGA
>JANHFJ010004195.1:44439-59526 GCA_032468195.1 Cerberus rynchops | reverse complement strand
GATTATGCTTCCCTGACAGATTTTCATTGAAGATACATATGAAGACACATTATACAAACAGTGATAAATCTAAACAGTTGGTATATCCTTCATTAATGTATCCATGTTTAGGTGGCAAAAATAATTTGAAAATAATGGAGTAAACAACAAATAATAAATATAGTAAAAAAAAGTCCATGTACTATAATAGGAAGGCAAAAAATGACAACTGAGGATAACTTCTCAACAGCCGTCAACAAAACCTCACAGGCCTCACTAATCTCCTGATTCCTGTGCCTGGGAGAACAGCTAGGATTTTGAGCACTTTCCTTATGTTAGGGAAGTTGAGCTAAGCTAATTATGGGTAATTAGGTGTTCCAAAAGGCAGATTCTATGGCAGAAAAGGTGACACTAGATGTCATTCTTTAATCACTAGGACCTGAAGGATGTCTCTCCTGGTAGATTGAATGGAGTGAGTAGAAAAAATAGGGAGACCTGGTCCCTCAGGTATACCGTAAACCAGATTAACAACCAGCATCTTGAATTTCACCTGGAAGACAACCTCCTAAACTTATTTTTCTCATTATATTATTTCCATTATAGTTTGAAGTGTTTCCTTTATATTTATTAAATTTATATATGTTAAAACCTTTAGATCATGCATGAAGTCTCTTACAGTAGAATTTTACTTCATTCTTAATGAATTTAGCTCAGATTCTTAATGTTATGAAAATGGGTTATTAATCACTTGGAAAGTTAATGTTTTGTTGAAATACAGGTTATATTTCAAGCAGAATTCAAGTCTTGTAACTTAATAACCTACAGTAAACCCAGACAATTTACTTACAGACTTCACTTTAATTCCATTTTTGAAAGTACAAATTATAGTTAATTAGATGTAATTGTTTACAAATTGTAAGAACCAGTTTGGTGTAGTGCTTAAGCTATTATGCTAGAAATTGGGAATCTATGCCTCCTAACCCCATCTCAGGCACAAAGCCAGCTGTGTGACTGGACCAGTCACTTTTCTTAGCCTGATGAATGAGTAAATGGCAAACCACTTCTGAAAAACCTTGTCAAGAAAACTGCAGGGACTTATCCAAGCAGTCTTTGAGAATAGAAGAGAAAAAAATACAAATTCTAGAGCCAGTTTTTGTGGTTAAAGTGCTGGCCTAGAAACTAGGAGCCTGAGAATTCTAGTCCTGCCTTAAGCACGAAAGCCTAGCTGACTGGACCAGTCTTTCTCTCTCTCTCTCAACCCACCTTATAATATTGTTATTGTAGAGAAAATAGGAGGAGAAAGGAATATTAGGGCACATTTCCTACCTTGAATTTTTATAGAAAATAATAAAAGAGGGATTTTAAAAAAATCTAATAAACAAAAACAGTCATGATACATATATATTTCTGTTACAGCATCTAGTGCAAAATGTAGACTGAATATTTTCCTAAGCTCACAATTTATAAAAAGATCATGAAAAAAACATTTCTTCCTTTTTCTACCCCCCCCATGTAACTTATGCTATTTGCTAGTGACCATTAAAACATGGTCCACAGAGTTTAAACCTAAGTAAGTTTAAGCAAACTGCTTAGTTATCCTGCCAAACTCTTGTGCTATTACAAATATTAATTGTGACAAAGAGCTCACTGTGTTGTGACAGGCAGCCTTTCATCCATTCTATTAACCTAATTGTGATTAACATAAACCCTGGGGAGAACCATATTGTGTCATTATGGCTCATTTTATCTCTGTTCAAAAGACGTCTATCACCTTGAACTCCTATGGGGAAAAGTATCAAAATTTAACAAATTTCATCTCAAAATGAAGGCAAACATACATGTATTTTTCAAGGCCTAACCATTTAAGAGTCCTATATAAAATACCAGGTATGCATCTCTACTACCATTTATTTATTTATGAAAATTTACATGGCTTCCCAACTCACTTTCTGTGACCCCGGGTAGCTTACAAATAATAAAAATCTAATATGAAAAAACAAAAAAGCAACAACTTCCCACATCCCTGGTGATACTAATCAAATGATTGTTCCAGGCTCTATCCCAATCCGCGACTCCTTAGTCAAATTGGCAAAATCAAATCTTTTGGGCCTTGTGAAAGAATGGAGGCCAATCTTATCTCTGCAGGGATGATGTTATACAGGGAAGGAGCTGCCCCAAAGGAGGCCCTTCTTCTTAATCCTGCTAGATGTACCTACTTAGGAGAAAGAGATTCCCTACTTCCTTGCTCTGGTAGGTCGGGTAGAAGATGATATTTCAAATAACTTGGCCCCAAGCCATGTAGGGCTTTCATGGTAACAACTAGCACCTTGAATTGGATCCAGAGCAACTGGATGCAATGCAGCTTCCTCAGAGAGATGACAACTGTACATATCTAGATCTGCACAAAACCATGTATTTATTGTGGGTATTAGATTTTGGAGTCAAAAACCACTTCCTTGAGAATCTAAAATGTGGTATTTACCTGAAAGAGGCATATGCTAATTTGTGTACAAAACACTGACAAAAGCATAAACAGCATTAGCAGAAGACCCAACATCATGACATTAAATCAGTACAAAAGACTTTCCATACTTCTATTCGAGAATTGCATAAAAATATCACAAAATCAAATGCTCATTTTGGAATATATGGCATTTTCCTTCCAAGATTTTGTGTTTGTGTGTTAATTAATTGCACACGTATCTTAAGGAGTGAGAGTGATCCTATACACAAACACTATAGATCAATTTCTTCCCAAATCAAGAAATTAACCTCTTCTTTTTTGGTGTCATTGCAAACTCATTATACACAAGAAGTGCAAACAATGTTTTACCTTAAAGTCCTCCTCCTGCTCTGGAGTAATCTTGGAGTTTTATACGTAAACAAATTCTCTTTGTCAAAATCTGAAACAGAGTGGTGGAAAAAGTTATCCACCAATGCACAGTGTGATACTAAGGGGGGAAAAAAACTTAAAATAGTTAATAGCATTTTGAGACTTAAATAGAAATTAATCAGTAATGATTTAAGTGTTCATATTTCAAAGCAGACAAGATTGGGCAGAGTATAGGGATAAAAGTAAATAGAAATTTATGAAATACGACCTAGAACTGTAAAAATGCTTCTAAATCTTATTTCACCTATATTTGGTCTGTACAAACCTGTCATACAGTATTAGTTATTTGTAGAACACGCATGTGTGTGTGTTGTGTGTGCGTGTGTGTATTAATTTCTTTATAGAAAGGATGCTTTCTGCATTGTACTTCCATGAAAATAATCATAATCATTCATAATCCCCAATAATCATCTATTTGATAAATGAATAGATACTAATAACTAGCAATTTGCTGGTATTTCTTCACGCAAACAATTCAGTAGGGATAGCTTTAAGAAGCAAATATCACTAGATAGAGAAGTTACCATACTGCACATCTGATAAAAGCCCTTTCTGTAGATTTCTGTGTCTATACTAACTTCAAAATGATCCCAGATTGTCTTGCAGAATCTAGGACAGGGGTGTCAAACTCGCATCGTCACAAAGGCGTCACAAGACATATTGGGACTTTCCCCCCCTTCGTTAAACTAGGTGGGAGTGGGGCCAGCACATGATGTATCTGGCCCACGTGCTGCCAGTTTGACAGCCCTGGTCTAGGACAACAAAAAATACATAAATTTGCTGGAGCCCTGATAAAGTGTCTTATGAAGATATATTTTTAAGGCAAGATGTAAATAACACTGCCAGAAGAGATTATATAAAAGAGTGTGGAAGAAAACTCGCATAGCCTTTACCAACAATAACCTATGACATGGGTGAACCTCCAAAAATGGTGACATGTGACCGCCATTTTGCATCCATATTTGGCATTATGCCATTCATGTGATGGGTACTAGAATGGGATGACATTGCTGAATTGATTTTACAAACCAGCATAGCTACTCCTCATTTTCTATCTTTCTCTTATCAATTTCCATGATTCTCAACTAAAAGAGACATAAATAATAAGTAATCAATAAAATGCTATCTGTTCACCAGAAAAGAAATTAATCATTTGGATAACAAGAAACTATCTCCTGCAGGTCTTCATTTTATTTCTTATGTGTTGTAAGAGGTTTTAGGTTTTTTTCCCATCACCCCAAAACAAAGAAACCCCCCATACATTACTTAAAGATTATAAATTATATGTTATGATTTTGTTTGTAAATCAGGTTCTTTTTGAATTTGTACTAACAGTGGCACAATCAAAGCTTATCTACTCAACATGTTTTTTCTACCAAAGTTCCATAATATTGCATGCATGAGACAATTTTAAGTTTTTAACTACACTGGTGTTAAAACAGAATTTTCCTCCCTATTTGGTTATCTTCTAATGGTAGCCAGAAGGCATATAATATTAGCTATCATCTCTTACCTTAGAGGGAAGTCAAGGTAACAATTAGACTTAGGTGCCAGTTCAAGGATGGTGACTAACAATCCACCTTGGCAGAAAGACCTCAGGATCTCCTCAAAAATCATGTTAAAAATCTACTTGGTACTGCTAAAAAGGGCAGCTGTTAATAATATTGTGTCTGGTTAAATTAGAACCAGGCACACATAAAATTTTAAATGGTATATAACTCCATACAAGTTCTGGAATGTAACTCTCTCCACCATGAAAGCCTTAACACAGAACACACAGTAGGTTCTTTTGTATCCCTGAAGGACAACATAGAGGAGGATGAAGATAAGTTATGAAGAAGGTCTAGACAATTAGTCTGGCACACTATTAGCCATGAAATACCAAGCCACACTAGAATGCTTGAGCCCAAAACTGGGAGCACACATTCTAGACCAAATTCCACGATGTTTTAATTTACTATAATCTCACAACATTCCATAAGTGACATTTTTAGTGATAATGTAGCAGTGTGGCACTTTTGATAGTATATCTTAAAAAATCTCAACCTCCCCACCACCACCACCTTCACTTAAACGTGGCGAATGAAGTTTTAATGTTCTTCTCTCCACAGATTTAACTGCTAATCCAGAAAGCATGTCTAGCACTTTTTCCATTTCAGAAGTATAATTTATTGCTTAGATAGACTCAAAATTAAAACGGTATTAATAAAACTCACATGAAAGCAGCTTTCATGTATTTGCAAAGTTTATTGAAGGTTTTTATGTGTTTTCTTGCTTCCAAGTTTGAGCTCTTGACTCTTACAATCTTATTTAAAAAAATATTTTTTTTAAGTCAGCAACCAAGCCTCCCCTTATTGTAAACATGTCAGGAAGACATGAACAGTATCACAAAGAAAGCTTTAAAGATACCTTGGCATCAGCAAGGACTTAATTTAACTGCTAGCTAAGCTAATTACATGATTAATACAATCTGATTTTAAAAAAAGACAATCCTTTGAAGGATCTGTAAGACGAAGTGCTAAAATGAATGCTGATAACTGAAGAAGCAAATGTATTCTGCTGCTATTAGGGTGGGGAGGAGAGAAGAGATATCTTGATACAGCAATTTGTTTACATTTAGAAAGCATATAAATGACAATGAATTGCATTATTTCTGATATATATATAATTCTTACCTTGCTGTTCCAAGTATCTGACATTTTTCAAACAGCTGGATAGCCAAGGATTTCGGAACATGGATGCAGAATGCAAAGACATTCAGCAAGGAAGGAAACCACGAAAACAGCTAATTCTTTAGACAACCCTAGCCCCAAGCAGGCCTATCTTAGTAATGTGTAGAGATTGTGCATAGCCCAGGACTGGAGCTGAGAGGCTATTACATCCTTGGGAGTACAGTAAATGCATAGCAATAGGCTGGAAAACTGGAACAGCTCAAAACAGTAATCATATTTCAAGCAAAAAATTAAGCACCTGAATAGTAAAACAAATTGGATAGTCATGACTGGAATGGTAATATCACTGATTTTCCAAAGTGTAAGTTATGTGGATGTTTACATTCCAGAATTTTTAAAATGTATTATTATCTTTTTTTCCCTAAGAAAAATGAAAAATATTTTCTATAAATTGGTATGCAACTTAACTGTGAATATGAATGCACAAACACATACACATGTATGTTTGTCTTCAGGCCAATGTTGACTCTTGGCAACTGCAACTGATTAGTCCTGGCAGTTTTCTTGGCAAGGTTTTAGAACTTCATTAATTGTCCCACAATAACTTAAACAGAAAAATGTAACAACCAATTACTCCTCTCTTTGGAAAGATTTATGCTGATATTCATATTCATTATGCTAAAGATATGTCTCTCTAGAGAACATGCTACTAGCAAAATATTTTAAAAGTTTAAATTTATGGGCATCCGAATAACATAACCCATGATTAAATATATAGGATAAGAGCTAAACAAAGTGAAGGACTTCTAAGAGCCATCCATCTGCAAAATATTTTAAATTCCAGATGCATGGCATCAAGAATGCAGCTGCAAAAATTGGAGGACAAAATTAATTTGATTTCTGACTTGATTTCAACATTAATTTTATAAACTGTTTTTAAGCAGTTAAGTTTTATACTTCCTTTGAAAAAAAAGAAATATGGTTTCTTCTTAAGACAAATGAATGTTTTATGTATTTTACATTTAAGATTTGACTCAAATTCAGATACCTTGTTTCATGAAATATGGCTCTCCTTGCAGCAATTGGAAAGCAGAAGACATGTGTATCTCATTCCTATCATCTTGAATTAATTTTGCAGGAGACAGACCCTCAAAACCACAAGAAATTAAGCACAGGGTTCCAAGTGTTTAGGCCAGACTCATCCTGGCCCTTTGAGATATATCAAGAGCACAACTCCCAGGTCAGAATTCTCCATTTTCCATTTGAAGTGAAAAAGTGGTTCACATTCCCAAATAAACTGGGGAACAAGTTCAACTACTTAAATAGTTCAAAAAGTGGCGGTAGGGTTTTCCTTTTATTTAAGCTACTCCACAGCAAGCTTTAATTGGTTGATTATAGAGAGAAGCTGTAGCATAAAGGCAGATCCTGGGCTGAAAATCTGGTATACATCAAAATCTTACATGTAGTTCTTCCTCCAAAAATCCCACTGAACTATAATTAAAACCACAGATAATAATTGTAATAACTAGGCTAGATACTGAATACAACTATTGTTTTCTTTTTAAACTGATGGTACTAGAAAATGCACCATTTTGAATTCTTTTGCCTATTCATTTCCTTTCCTATAGATCAAGACAAAAAATAAAGAACACCCAGTGTCTTATTTATGGACCTACATCCCATATACAACATATATTTTATATATAGCCACCATTTCATAGAAAGATACTGCTATGGTTGGGAAATGCTTCCTATCCTCAAATGAAGACAATTACAAATATGTTTTGTAAAATATTAGAGAAGGGAAAACTAGTGGAAGAAAGAAAGTAGATTTTAAGCTTTCTAGTTTGGGTGCCCAATTCAAACCCACATCTGTTGTGTAAAGATGAAGAACCAAAAATAAAGCTGTACCTAGGGTTCTTGCAAAAAAAAAAGTAGCACATAAAATTTCTGGTGCAAAATTCATGGTACTACTGAATGATCTCTTATAGATGAGTGGGATGGATGGATGGATGGATGGATGGATGGATGGATGGATGGATGGATGGATGGATGGATATCTATCTATCTATCTATCTATCTATCTATCTATCTATCTATCTATCTATCCATCCCACTCATCTATAAGAGATCATTTAGTAGTACCATGAATTTTGCACTAGAAATTCTATGTGCTACTGACTGACTGACTGACTGATATTCATTAGTGCCATTTGCCACAAGCAGGTATAGACAAGATTTCTGTGTGAATATTACATGGCTGAGGTTGATAGGTTCTGATGGGTTCCAATACATAGGAAGGACATTGGGCTGAAGAATTATGTACATAGAGATAAATTATTTCACATTTTCTAAAGTTACCTACTACTGTGCAGAGAATTGTTCTTCAGGTCAGTAGCTACATATATTTGCTTAATGAACTCATGCTAACTCATTCCTACTGTAATCTAGAAATACTTGGTTCAGGCATATTGACTTAGAGCCTTTTGTTTTACCAGTGAACCTAGTATTGAGGCAGTGGTGCCAGTTTTTCCATACTGGCCTTCCAAGGGCAAACTTGGATGATATAAATACTCAGAGGTTCAAGTTGCATAACTGGTGATATCTCTCTTCCCTTCAGATGAATTAACTTAAACAGCTTTTCAATTTGATAGTTGTTTTTTAGAAGATAAAATAGGTTGAAGTATCAAGAAATATTTCAAACAGCTTACTGTAATGCAATTACTAGGCAAGCATATAAAAAGTTTTATTCACACAGATGTCAAACCTATTTCTCTGATGCAGCCATATAAATCATGATCCAATTCCACCTGGAAATGCAAATCTTCTACTTACAGAGTAAAATTCTTCTACTCACATAGATTCATACACATACCAAAGAGCAAAGCTTATTTATACAATGACACATAAGCATGGCAAAGGCAGGGCATGCCAGTTCTAATACATCACAGAACATCACAGCAGAGATTTTTTCTTTTAAACTAGAGCACCTGACATTTTCTTGGGGGATTAAACATGCAACCATCAGCATAAGATGTAGAAATTAGGGCACTACAGAAAAGAGTGTAGGAGTGAAGAGAATAACAGCAACAATGGGTTCTACTAGTACCAGCCAACAATCTTTGCAAAAGTTGAAATTTAACTGATTGTTATTCCTATCAGGTGTGAATACAAAGGATATGTTTGATTAATAGAAATCAAGGCCCTTTTAAAGCTACAAAAGGAGAAAATGAAGTAGTGCTTCTGAAAACGACAGTAGAAAAATAGCCTGATGCTTAAGAAAGACTCAACAGATGATGAAAAATGCCAAATCCAGTTGTGGAAGGACTGTGTGACCAATCAACATAATACATTAAACTTGTATACTGTCTGACTCAACAATACAAAATGATTTGTAGGGCAGGAAGAAAGTGAATTTCCTTCTTAGTGCACTTAATGCAGAGATTTTCAAAAATGTCTCCAAGTGAAGCTGCACTTAGCATCTGAAGAGCTTGACAGTCATCTACTTGACATCAGTAAAGTTTGAGTCACATACTTCAAGTTGCAATAGCATGTAGTAGCATGTAAGAACTAATCTACACTCATTTTAGATTGAAGCATCCTAAAACAGGTATCACAGCTATTGCCTTGCCCCACCCTACCAAGAGAGCCTGGTCTGATATAGTAGTCATTGCCTTCAGCTGGTCTTTGATATCAGCTTTTTTTCTCCCCTACCAGAGTTAAGGGAGCAAGTTCCAAAGAAAAAACACATATTTCCTTTTCCTAAATGAAAGACACAGGAACACTTTCAGTTAGTGCCTCCTAGTCATTTTGGAGAAGCATGTTGCCAGATTACAAACCCTAACATAAAACTGGCACTCCCCAAAATAAACTATGAATTGTTTAAAACAAACAACAAAGTAGGGCTTGCATGTGTACAGTTAGTCTTCAGCTTATTACCACAATTGAGCCCAAAATTTATGTTGTTAAATGAAAAATTTGTAAAGTGAGTTTTGTCTCATTTTACGACTTTTCTGCAGCATTTGCTAAGTGAATCACTACAGTTGTTCAGTTAGTAACATGGTTGTTAAGTGAATCTGGCTTCCCATTGACTTTGCTTATCAAAAAGCTGCAAAAGGTGATCACATGACCCCGGAATCCTGCAACTGTCATGAATATGAACTAGTTGTCAAACATCTGAATGTAAATCACGTGACCATGGGGATGCTGCAACAGTCATAACTGTGAAAAATGTTCATAAGTCACATTTTAAGTGCTGCTGTAACTTTGAATAGTCACTAAATGAACTATTGTATGTTGAGGACCATGTGAATTACACTGAAGGAAAAGATGAATGCTTCAAACGAGAACGTATGAATGTATCAACAATTCTAAGATGACAATTAGGCATCCAAAAAGCTAAGAAGGAAACTGAGTACAAGTTGATTTGAGAAACACAAACTTTAATGGCACTATAGTCATCACACCTAGAAATCTATGTCAGTTATATTACTTTCTTCATCCTAGAAATTTCATCCTAAACTGGTTGTTGAAGTGTGGTGGTAGATCTTTCTCCTTCTGTTTTTAAGCATTATTCCTTGAGAAAAGTGAAAGCAATTTTTTTTTTACAGCAAACTCATTTATAGAGGACTGGTCCTTGGTTGCTGAATTGGCCAATTGACTCCAACAGGTAAGTTTACTAGAGTTGGTAATAAAAGATCTGCAGGTCAGTTATGAGTTGGTCTGATGTATTAGGAATGTCCATAAGCTTTGCCCATTACGTGTATAAACATGGACAAAAGATCCACCCAGTTACATACTTTGTAGAAGCTCACAATAATATTTTCAAGATGTAACAGTTTTTCATACTTTTCCTCTTCCCGAATTAGATTCACATGCACTCTGACAAACAAGCCTTACTCATTTTGCATGGGCTGACTGGCAATCAGCAAATGTTGGATATTTTTCAACCTGAATCCCAAGTGGTAACTGTGGTGGGTCACACCACAACTAAAGTATTCAATCAAATGCGGGAAAGGGAGGATTTCACTTAAAATGTAACACATATTTGGGTGTGTAAATGTATAATGGAAAAATTTTTTCTTGCTTCACTCCTCAAAAGATGATGTTTTTCCTACTGGATATTATTTATGTAAGTTTCATTCTGGTATAAAGTTTCCTGACATGAGATCATTTCTCCAGTGGGAAACATGTTTAATGCATTTTATTTTCCTTCACTCAGATCTATTGCTAGGCAATAATTCAAGTCTGCCTTAGAGAATGTTGAAAGTTTGGGCACATCCATCCACAGCTAGAATTTGGTATTACTTTAAACCGGGAGTTTTCAAACTTGCTCGCTGGAGAATTCTGGTTTAGACTCCTGCGCTAAACCATATTTGGCTGCACTAAACCAATTTCAGCTATTATTTCAAATAGACTACAGGTATTCTCACACTCCCTACCCCCAAATAACCACTAAGGACACAAAACAAAACAACCCCCCCATAAACATGACAATAATAAAAACTAAGCAGAACAAATGACTTGCACGTTCATTTCTGTTTTGTTCGGAGAATAAGCGACCAGAATGCAGTTCAGTGAAATCAGCTCTTTATTACAGCAACAAGCACTCAGACAAGAACAGAGAAACAAGCAATTTGACAGCTATTTATATTATTTACAAATGCGCATCTTGACCAATCAGAGAGCAGGATTCTCCTGCTCTGATTCTCTGCACCAGACTTGGTGTCTGCTCCATACCATATATGGTACAGAACATGAGGTTTGGCCTTTTCCATCTCCTGTGTTTTTTTCACACCTCCCTCTTATCTGAACAACAATCTTCTCTGATCTTACCTGTCTCATTTCTGTACTCTTTCTCAAGTAATGCTCTGTTCTATTTTATGTCATGTTTCACTTTACGACCTGTCCACTTTGTGTCCTACTATCCTTTCGCAACCATGCACATTTGTTTCACATGGCTTCTTGTACCCTTTCCCATATTACTGATGCATGATGCCAAGGCTTCTGGTCAGCAAAATGTGCCATCAATGTCATTTTCATAATGCCAGGGGAACAAATTACCACTACTGTCATCTCAAGGAGAAAAAAATCTCAAGAGCTTCACCATTAAAGAGAGGCTGAGTGGCAATACTTTCTGGCTGTTGATATTGTTGCTTATCCTCACTGCCACCATTGCTGATTTCCCTGCTGGCTCCAGTGACAGCCCCAACAAATGACATTAGCACATGTGATATCTAGAGTGGATCATTTCTTAACACACCCATCTTTGTCACCGAGAGCCAGTTTGGTGTAGTGGTTAAAGCATCAGACAAGAAATGAGAAGACTCCTGAGTTCTAGTCCTTGCTTAGGCACAAAGCCAACTGGATGATCTTGGGCTAGTCACTTTCTCTCAGTGCTACAAACAAGAAACTGGCAAAAATGCTACAATAAATGCTACCGAGAAAATTGCAGGAAGTAGATTCCAGGAATCAAAACTGACCTGAAAGGACAATTATTTTCCTCCGTTGCTGCTGCATTGCTGATTGTTAAACAGCTGATAGGTATATGTTGGCAGAAATGACCCAACTCTACATCTGTTTCTAGTCTTTTTATTGTCTTCAACAGCAACCTTCCACCCTTTCTTGGCTGCATTCAGGGCGAACCATCTCCCTACTTCCACCCTATTTCCACATAAGCAATTATCCCTTTTCCTTCAGTTTCTCAGATAACTTGGCTTGATTTTCCACATACAGTATAAGGTAGTTATTAAATGTGAATCTAATTGGTTAGTAATTACACTCATTAGGTGGCAATCTAAATGGATAGTCACTGGCATGATCATTCAGAATAGGATCATTTGTTGAAAGGCAGCCTAAAAAGGTCAGTATCATATACAAATAAGTCATCATCACCAACACTTTAATTGTAATTATATTTATGTCATCCTTATTTATGCTATTGGATAAATGTGGATTTTAAGATCCTATATATACAACATTCATCTTCAGTTACATTTATTTTTATTTCTCAGCAGCATAGATAGAGCTGATATTTTAATGTTCATTGAATGTAAAAAAAACATACCAAGAACAGCTAAAAAACAACAACCCCATTTTCAGGGCTGTCTCTGTGCCACACGATGCCATACCATCCAACACGTTTTCTTCTAAGGGCAGCAGTTGGTCTGTTCTTTGCTTTGTAGGCCCCTGACACTCATTGTTGCCCATGTTTTAGATCTGGAAAGCCAAAGCACTGAAGCCAGCTTTCAGTATGTGTATTTTGGGCTATATTAGTGCAGAGTAACACCAATTAAACCTGCTAAAGTGCAGGGATAATAAATAATTCACACCTGTCCTGTCATTACATTATGGGCTGAGTAACTTTGCAAATACCAAATGAAATGAGTTGGGAAGATATTTTTGTTAGTGTCAGAGAAATGGCATGATCAATCTATTTATGAGGTTGGAGGTGGATGCTGTTATATGTTGCACTGCAGACTTCCAATGCTTTTCAGCTTTAGTTGCTTTGATACTAGCAAAATACCATGGCTTAAGTTCAGAAGTCACATTATACATTTTTTATTTATTTTTCCCACTCTCCATTCATGTATAATTTTTCAAACATTGAATGAAGAATTTGAACACAACATCACCAGTTCTAATTTCATATATTGCTCAAAGTGCTACAACAAATTTGAATAAGTAAAATAAAGGTGGTATCACACAAGAGTATGTTCTTAATTCCTTGTAAAAATGTCTGTGATTCAAGCTAGTATTTTTAATTAAATACTGTAGAATAATGTCCTAAAGAAGTCTTATTTGTTTATGCAGAGTTCCCAGATGTATATTGGATCTTAACTTCTCCCCATGAAATTAAGCAGAGAAACTGAACTGATTTTTGAGAAATGATGCTGAATATGAAATAAATCAATGTGGGAATTTTCAGGCTTCATGCATTTATAATAGATTCTACTTTAAAAAAAGAAAACTAAGGAAAGGTGTCTCTATTGGTATCATTTTGAGAGGAAATAGAAAAGTAATAGCCTTTCATATGGGGAACATTTGTGTCAAAGTTCAAATAGATACAATTTTGTGTGAACGGAGTCCTTAAGGAATGCTGATGTCTTTTTCTGAATAGTCAAACTGATCTGCCAATCAGATTGCAAGGATGACTAAAGATGACTAATACACTGTTGGTATCTAAAGTAGTAAATTCAATAGATATTTGATATTTGTTAGGGCTTCACTTGGGTTCTAGTTGGAACCAAGATTTTTGTCATGGATAACCAGACACACCTCTCCAAATGTGGGTTCAGAGGAGGAGGCTGAGTCTGCAGAGGAAAGTGCAGAGCTGGTCACATTGGGAGCTCAGAGAATGCTAGCATGATGAAGCAGCCTCAGCTGGATCATTGGATAAGTGAGATGAGCCATAGCTGCAGTGAATTGTATAGGTTCCAAGCAATGACTGGAAGCAACGGCCACCTGTTAGCAAAGAGGAGGAGGTGGAGCCCACACCTCCTTCTGATCCAAGGACAGATAGAGTAGAGATGAGACAGGCACAACCCTGATTAGCTGGACTACTCATGAGGATGCAACCTTGCCTCTCGTGAAGGGTTGTGCTGCCTACTTAACCAGCCCTGAGGACTTGAGTGTTACTGAAGCTATGAACCCAGTTCTGTGCGTTGCATTGTGTATCCTGGCCTGTTTGACTCCTGGATTGCTTTCCTGGACTTTGTGTGTGCCCATTGGATTTGGTTACCCAATGACTCTTATTGTACTGATCTTGAAATCTGAACCTGTGCAACAGGGTTGCTCTCTGAGAACCTATTTGGGGGGGAGGGGTTGGATAAACAGCTGTGGAACTCTTGCAACACATGTGTATGGGGGGGAGTGGGGCAGAACATTTTTTTGTAGTCCATCTCATCATTTTCTAGATGATTAGCCAAAGGGTGTATATAATTGTATGGCCACCACCATGTTGTATATTTAGTGTCTGTCTATCTTCAGGTAAGTATATAAAGTTTTCTACATCTATATTTCTGGTCTAATGTTTTTATTATATCTTTGTCATTGAATTTCCTAATTTGTGGTTTGATATTTGAAAATTTTAGTATTCCTCTTTTTATTGCATGTTGTAGGGCTTAGAGTTTGATGTCACACACACAGAGAGAGTGTGTGTCACAAAGAGAGGGGGGAGGGAGTTCTGCCTTATAATTAATTCTTAAACATTGTTTTAGCAAAATAATTAAGTTGCAGAATTTCAATGACCTTATTTCATTAAACAGAAGGATAAAGACATATGGTTTGACCACAGATAACTGCCACCAAGAACTCAAGGGCTTAATACAATATCTAGTAATTGTTGATCCCTTATATATAACTCAATTATTGCTTTTCAGCTAATTATATTACGTAAAGTTATGTAAAAGTAGAAAATTCAAATATATAATTTATGACCGTTAATCTATTAAATTTAATATTGTTTGTTTGAACTTACAACAGGAATCTAGATGATTACTAATAGTGAGATTCCCCACCAACTATGTAACTAATGCCAAGGAG
>JANHFJ010004194.1:0-22352 GCA_032468195.1 Cerberus rynchops | reverse complement strand
AACTTTGGTGAAGTTTAATTCTGTGCTTGGTGATGTTTAATCCTGTGGCCATGCCCACAGAACAGGTAGTAAAAAAATTGAATTTCACCACTGTGTTGAAGGTCTTTAAAATAATATTCTGAAATGAAATAAGAAATCAGCCTTCAGTTTATAACATTAAGTCATATGAAATCAGTACCAATATGGATTTTTGAGCAAATGTGAATTGTTTATTTTTAAGATGCATCAATTTCCATACTGTAGATAGTTTGTAAATAATATTTTTATGGAAAATATGGGAGGTTTTTTGGTAATATCCAAGCGGGATTGCAAAGTAAAGTTAGGAAAGCCAGTGTCCTTTAAAATACTCCACCATGGTTGGGAATGTGGGGTACTTCATCTGCAGGCACTCAAATTCATAGGAGACTTCTGTTGTGCCTTCTGGAGTGCATCTGGTTATTTGCTGTCCTGCCCTTATTCAGAGAGGTTCTGTAGGACCAATCTATTTGTGGGTTATTTGGTCTTCACTGCTGCTACTGTCTCCACTCATTTGGAGATGTGCTAGTTCACCACATCTCCCCCAAAAGCCTCCATGGTGCATGTTTGAACACAATTATGACTTTCAGTGATTTTTCATCTTTTTTTTTTGGAGTACTACATTCAGATATACAAAAGAGCATATAATATTGTAATTATGCAGTGTTGTTATTTGTCCTTACACATTATTTCCTTGTATATGTTCATTCGGATGAAATCTTTTGTATTTTCATTTATTCTCTGTTTGGTCTTAGTTATTGATTTGGGATATGTTTTCCAAGTTTGTTACTTACTAGTGAACTGACCTTATTTGCATCTTGTCGAGTGAAGTGCAGATTGGAAAGGATGGGCTGTACAGCACACTAATTGTTACAATTTAAGATTTGTTGTGGTTGTTGGTGGGGAAAGTTTCAAGTGTGATCCAGTTATAAAGAGCAGCAGTGTTACAGATGATAGAGCAATGTCCTTTCACTTTTCTGGAACTGAATCTGAAGCACTGGAAAACCCTGCTATTATACATACAGCAGTATTAGCAACAATGTAACATCAAAATTAATAACCTTAATACCAATAACATTAATAATTTAATATTAAATGTTTCCTTCTGGTAGATCATTTATTTAAATTTAAATTTTATTTATTTAAATTTCTATACCGCCCCTCTCCTGAAGGACCGGGAGATCAGAATATCTACTACCATGTTTCTTTGAAAATACAACCGGGTCTTATTTTCTTTTGACCCCCCCAAAAACAGGCCTCCTTTTTGAGGGGTGTCTTAACTTTTCTCCCACGCGCCTCGCGTGGCCACCGGGCTGCTGCTTTCATGGCCGAAAAGAGTGAGCAACATGCCACACGCACCTCACTTGGCCACCAGGTGCTTCTTTTGTGGACAAAGAGTGTGTGTGTGTGAGCTATGTAACATTTTTTTGAGTGTTTAAGTTTCTCCCAGCCCACTTGGTCCAGCGCATCAAAGAAGACTTTTTGCAAAAAAAGGTCCCTATTGCAGATGGTTATAGCCCTGAGTAAAGTGATCCCCTTTTGCAACCTCCTGATAGGCAAATGACATGTCCACACTGCAGGCGACATGAGGAAATAGCAGGGACCGGCCACACATGTGCTTAAATAGGGGCTAATTTTGGGGGCAGGGCTTAATTTTAACACATGCACACAAAAAAGTGGTGGATCTTCTTTTTGGGGTGGTTCATGTTTAGGAAAAACAGGGTATCTCAACATATGTGCCAGGTTGACAAATACAAACTAGGCGGTAAGGGTGAAAGTGTTGGTCCAGTAGAATATTTATCATTGATTTAAATCAAAGTACTACCCAGAGAGCTACATCTCAAGACAGGACATTCTTGGGATATCTGGAAAAAAATTGTGAGGACAGAAGTGGTTTGTATATTTCTCTAATAAATTAATCAGACCTTATTTACTATAGTCGGGTGAAATGAAAATTAAAATGTTTAATTTGATTAGAAAATTTGAATTAGCATCTGTTTGTTCTTTGGAACTTAGCTGTTTCTCTTTTCCTTAGCAAAACAAATTGTGAAGGGAAAAATTATGTATATAGAATACTTAGCTCTTAAAATCAGAACTCTCATAATCATAGGGTAAGATGAGTGTATAATTCCCTGGAAATGCGTGACTATGGGCAGGTGTCATCCATCTTAAAGCAATTACACACACACACACACACTCCCCACCTCCCTCCCTCCCTAACTGCCATTGTCTATCCTTACAGTACTGAGAACTTCATTAGGATATGTCAGTAAAAACTGACTTGCTTTATTATGCATGTTTTGTGGGAACTCTGCACTGCTATAAATTAAAACATTGAACTGTTTGGGTGGTTGTACTGGTGGTCCTATGTTTGTTCTAACCAGCAAATTTCCCAGAATTTCCCAGGACAGTGTACAAAAGAATTCCAGGTTTATGTTTGAAACATCAAGATGAAATGACTAAACCATCCCAGAAGCAAATTGAACCAAGATAGGCTGAATCAAAATAGCTTAATCTTGGTAGCTTGCACTGGAACTATGAAACCTGGTTTTCATTTGCTATGTTGTTTTTAAAGACCCAGTGCAGTTGGCTGGCTCCTTAAGCAGGATAGTACTTTATGTTCATAGAGACAAGCATTTGACAGGGTAGAGATTTCATGGGCCACAAATCTTGTTTATAGGATAACCCCCCACTGCTTTTGTTACCCCACCCCCAAGTAACTCCTTATCTGTTTAATCTTTCCATCACAGCATAAACTGCAGCAGAGGGCTTAATTGGGTTCTTCTTCTTTGCTGCTCTCTTGAGGTCTGAATTGCATTGTAAGATCAGTAGCGTGCCATAGCCATGTCTTGCAATTTTTACTGAAGAGGGACAAGATGCAAAGTCTTTTGCCTCTGCTGGCTTAGACAATATCTGAGAGGTCAAAGAAAGATCTACAAGTTACAGGCAAGTGAGATCCATTATAATAGAATTAACAGGTACATCCTGGAAGATAAAAATTGTGGCAGCCAAAATCACTGAGCCGCTGTCCAAAGGCAGGAGAATGAATCCAGGGAGCAAAGACCCAGAGGATTTCTGGGAAAGGAAGTTTGGAAATTCTTGCTTCCCACCCTGTAGACTAAGCTATGCGTTTATACAGAGTTCCTATTTTTGATCTTTGCTGCTCTGCTTTTCTTCAATGAAATGTAGTGTTTTTCCATGACGTGACTTTGGAGGCTTTTAAAGAAATAATGGATAGCTGAAACCCTGAGAGGCAGTTCATAACTTTATAACTTGCCACTGCTACTGTATTTGGTTGATTGAGGCCGCTGGTCTTCCAGCATGTAGCAATGGGATTTCCAAAAACTGAAACTGACATACTATCTCCCCCTTGCTTTTCTTACAGCAAGTATCTGAATTCTGGAATTCATTGGCATTTCAGCAGAAGTTATCTTGGAGCTCACAAACAGAAATGCAGGTTTTCAGTTATTAGGCCATTTCTGGCCTCACGACAGTAACAATTATGAACAAACCAAAACTGTAGTACTGCACATTATTGTGTAGATGTTCAGGAAATGTTAGAGAGGTATGTGGCATGGCTGTTCTGGTATAGAGAAATCAGTCTCTAGGCTACATAGATGAAACACCAAATTCATAGAGTTTGTGTGAATTATAGCCATCCTGAATGCTTGCCAGAGCATAAAGGCTGGGTTTTAAAATAAATAAGTTTAATCCAACAAGGATTCTAAATTGAGTTCAGTCTTTCCTGTCTCCAATTCCAGCCTTTAGAGAATGATTCAGTCTATAGAAATGTGTTCAGCAGTGGGACCCAGAGAAGTTGGATTTTCTTCCAATTCCTGTCGCCGAGCATGAAATGTTTCTTTGCTTAGACAATGCTGCTCTTTGTTCTAGGTATCTAAACCATGTCCGAGCTGCTTCCCCACAGGATCTTGCTGGTGGCTACACTTCCTCTCTTGCCTGTCATCGAGCCCTTCAAGAAGCCTTCAGTGGGCTGTTTTGGCATCCTGGCTAACTGGGGGGTAACAGACACCAAAGGAGAGCAAGCAAAACTCAGGTGAAAATTGTTGCCGTCTGCGCTATGGCTAAACTGTAGTCATCTATCCTTTTTTAAAAAACAAAAACAAAAGACATTGTGAAGCCAGCCATAGTTAAGTATTAAAAATTCACTAAATAGAAACTTTATTTAGGAAAAGTGGTGGCGTGTATGTGTTTTTTTCTTTTCTGTGGTTTGAGGATGGGAACGGGAGATGCTTTATGTCACTCTCCTGGGATGTTAATGGAAGATGTGAGCAATCGTTTCATGTATTTAAGGTTTCTGAAACAGACTAGTAAATTTTTTAAAAATAAACCCAGATGTTCTTGTTGTTATTTTCTGTAGTTTCTATGTCTTCTTTACAGGTTTTATTTGCAAAACCACTGAAATGCTGTTCAGTGCAATTCTACTAAAAGCCAAAAGCCCTTTCTTCTCTTAAACCAGTGATTAATGTGTATGAATTATATTTTTCTTCCCTGAAGCATGATACAAGAATCGGAGATACATTTTCTTCCATAATACCTTGAGTTCTGAGCAATGAAATCAGAAACATATTGGAGATTGCAACAACAGTCATTCTGTAAATATGCAATTATGTATCTGGCTCTAAAAATACCAAAAACACATCCAGAAGGAAGTCATAACTATTTGAAACTTTGTATACAGTTCTTTTTTTTTTACAAGCTCCAACAGAACGGGCCTTTTAGAATATAGTAGTGCAAAGGTGAGAAGCCTGCAAAACACAAGTGACTATCAGTTTTTCTTCAGAATGGAGAAGGCTGACATTTTTCTACTTGTTCGATTTTAGATAGTTTTAAGAGACAAAATAAATAGGGATATACACGATCCAGATTCTAAGATGATTTTGAACACACTGTACTCATGGAGAAGTGGCATCTTTTTTAAGACTCTTTGATTCCAGGAAAAGATGTGTTTGATTTAAGCGGATGCTGACAGATATTAACATGATTCCAAACCACCTCTTCCCTTTTAAATCTGAATTGCTACATGGCCCTGAAGCATGTACTATAAACCTTGAAAATTTAAGGATCCCAATACAATTCTTAATTCTGGAAGACTATCAAAATTCATCTGATTTTTTTTTCCATTGAGGATGTTAGTTATTATTTCCGGAGACTATTACTGGGTAGTTATTTTATTTCAATAAAACCAATAGCTGGATCAATGTTTACTGGATAAGAAATCACTGCATTAGGATGTTCCCCTCCCCCTTTCAATGAAAACTCTTGTGATATTAGAAGAATATCACAGGTGTTTCAGAAGCAGCTTTCTGGACTAGAGTCCACTCCATGCGATACATGAACTGTTGATTATCAATTGGCAAAAAAATGAGAATGTTATACTGTTTTAAAAACTATGCATTTAATTTGGGAAATATTTTATGTATTTGAAGCACACCAGCTTAAATGTGAAAATTGGGTCTCAGTAATTATGTAGTAATTATGTAGTATCAGGAACAGAAGTATAGTTAGAATTCCACAAACCAAGAGAAATGGTATGTCATCAGCAGGCATCAAAACTCACAAATTCTATATTTTCTTACAAAATTTAATACACATCAGCGGTTCTTGAAAACAACAGAGCAACTGCTTTATTTAGGAAATGGTGGGTTGTGTTTTAAACTGTAATATAAGATGCACTTCACTATAATTAAGGAAATGCTAAACAGCCTCCCTAGATGTAATGTACATCTAGTTTACAAACTAATATTTTTATTTCATATCCTGAATTCTTCTTTCCTCCGAAACAGGAGCATATAAATATCAGACACGTGTGTATAAATACAGTTCCTTTTATAAACAGGGAAGTGAAAAATTGAATAAAGATGCTCTTTGGTTAATAACCATTCTTTTGGCAACGGTTCCAAGTTACAATGGCACTGAACAAGGAGTCTTTACACAGTCCTCAAAGTTGCAGCCATTCTAGTGTCCCATGGTCATATGATCATGATTCAGGTTTTTGGAAACTGGCTCACAATTATGAGACTTACAGCTTCCCATTGACATGGGACTGCCATTTGCAACCTTCACTACACTTCAAATACTTCATTGCTTTATATGTCCTCTCCCTTACTGCCTCAGCAGCTGCTCATGATCTGTGGCTGGACACAGAAGCAGTGACGTTCAATTCCCTATGTATGAGTCACTTTAAGACTGCAGAGAAATACTTCATCTTGTTCATTTAATTTTATACTTTATCATTGGTGGACAAATAATGACACAAGCTTGAACACAAAACACTACAAATTAGGGAAAATACAAAATTTAATGTTCTTTAGATAAGAGAATTGGCCCATATCATATATAATAGAATTTAAAAGAACTGAAACATAATCATCATACAATCAGCTCTTGAGCGTGCAATTACCAACTCTGAGACAGATTAGATAACTGTTGTTACACAGAGAGTAGATCCAATGTACTTTCCTCACCTTGAAAAATGGAATTGAAAATCTATTCAGTCATGATCCACGTTATCTTCTAGATGGTTTGATTATTTTCTTCAGTGTAATTTTCATTTAGGCATAGTCGTTTAGATAGAGGTTCTTCTGGATCATCTGCACCAAGAAGTTTAAGATAATTAGATCTGAATGGCAGATATATTCATCCATCCATCATTCATCCATCCCGAATAGAAGCTTGTGTTTCTCAGTTTCTAAGCACTATTGTGTTGTTTAGGCCAAATAATTTTCATAGCATCAAAACCCACATATACATAGATAGTGGTGATGATGATCAAAGCAATCTGGTTTCATGCACAAGAGGCAAATCAAATCTTTTTTATGGTTGTAGATCAGCACAGATGATGAGAGGCAGAAAGATGAGGCAGACAGCAAAGAGTTGCCCAGAGGTGGAACAGCATTAGAAGTAGTTGAAAAAAGTTATAAAAGAAAATCTGATGCCAAATTTGGCCAACATTATTAAAAACTTCCATTCAAACTCATAATGCATAAGAATTAGCAATATACAATAAAGACCCCTTAGAATAGATATGGGGACAATAAGTGAATTATAAGAAAGAGAGATTGAAAAAGAATGGAGACAGCCACATAGGAACTGGATTATTTTGGTACCCCACTCCCCCAATGTATCTTTTGAAACACCAATCCTGATATTCAAGAATTTTTTTACAGTGGCAGTCAGTAATTGCCTATTTCACTAAAACATGATTTGGCCTGTCCCTTATCACTCAGAAATAAACCAAATTAATAATTTATAGTGATTGATTTTATAAATCACACAAAACTAACTAGATTATAGGTTAGTGCAATATAAATGTCAGGTCAATTGGAGACAAGAGACCCTTTAGAGAAGCTTCTTCCCACAGGCAATAGAGACCCTAAACCATAACAACTCAGGACTAAACAGAATTCCCACAAACTACCTCATTCCTAACTTATTCTCCTACCCTGTCTAGACTATTCTTTTGCTCTACTATCTAGGGTTGAGAGCAGTCGCATATGCATTTCACTGCATTTCGTACCATGTATGACTGTGTGTGTGATGAATAAAATTTGATTTGATTTGATCTCAACCCATGAAATATCCTCAATCAGGGTCAGGTAGCAAAATTTTATTAGCCTCTATTCACCCACATAATATTTTCCACTGTGAATTTACCTGTCAGAGAAGACAGCGGCTTGTATAACACCTCAGCTGGAAGTTTAAAGCTAATGCACATCATTTCTTTATTGGGTGCCACATTTCTCACCCATTTAACAGAACAAAGACCATGTAAGGAAGTTCCCAATAAAGTTTCAACTCTTTCTTGAACGTCTTCTGTAGGGTTCTCATGTTTGGAAAAACAGTGGCAGTGTACTGTAGGAAGTTCATCACTGACTGCCTCCCCTTTCAAGAGATGCCTGAAGACATCCAGGAACTCAATTGCCATGGCTGGCAAATTCATGATGATGTGTACAGAATTTTTCCATTCCTTTGAAGAGAGTTGCTTGTCCAGTTCTTCTTTCACTGGTCCTTTCAAGAAATTCCTGCCATCCAGGTTGAAGACTTTGACTTTTTTGTCCACTTTATTTAATTTACAGTTGTGCTGGAGCCACTTGCATGATTCAGGGTTGAGGTCGTTTGCAAACACCATGCAGTTCTTCTTTGCTGCAGGGATTGCAAAAGGCCCCACCCCTGCAAAGACATCAAAGAGAAGGTCTCCTGGCTTTAAAAGGTTGACAATCCGCAAATGTTCGGTAGAGAGGCGAGGATTCCAATAGACTTTGGAAAAATCAAATTCATATGTGATATAGTTTTCCTTAACCTAGAGGAGTTCAAGTGAATAGGCTGACTGTTAGCTGCCAAAGGTCAGGAAGAGTGAAATGCAATGAAAAATTACATTTTATACCAAAAATTAAAGTTCCTCTTTGCTAATTATGGAAGAACTGAGAACCATGTCCTTGCAAAAGATCAGACTGGGAATAAGGAGACCCAAATTAATCAACTATGGAAGTTCACTGGATGACTTTGACCCAATCACGTTTCAGCCATCCTAACATAGGAGGTGTTATGTAACTCAGGCATGTCAAACTCAAGAGTCCCCCGAGGGCCATATTGTCATATTTGAGTTATGATGAGGGCTGCACCCTCTTCAATTGGGCCGCAGCGGCTGGGCTTGCCCTTGGCAGCTCTTGGGATGGTGGGACAAGCAGAAAACACGCCGGTAGTGGTGGCGCAGGTTGGGTTACAAGTGCCGGCTTCGCCCGACAGGCTCCCCTGACCAGGCTAAGGAGGAGTTGCTGTCGCTCCAGGGGAAAGGCGTTTCTCTTGCAACATATCCGGGGAGCCTTGGAAGTTTTTTTGCTTATTTATTATGTGTCTAGACTGCCTTTTCAACGGTGAACTCAGGACAGTGTGTAGGGTTCGCCTTCCTGTTTACTCACTTAATTTTATTTATTGATTTAAAATATTTTACCCCACCTTTCTGCTCAAGAAGGATCCAAGGTGGTGTGTAAAATATCATCTGTGTGGGCTGCAGCTGCACTTGTAATGGGCCGCATGTGGCCCCTGGGCCGCGTGTTTGACATGCCTGTTCTAGATGAATAATCGTGTTTATATTGAATGAATAAATATGTCGTCATGTCTATATAAAAGTCATGCTAATTAAAAGACACAGGACACACAATCCCATAACTCTTAAGCATTTATGGTGCAAGAAGAGATATATCCTTAGAACTACATAACTACAATTAAATTTTATAACACTGGCATTTTATATCAATGTGAGATCTAGTTTTCATCAGTTGAAAAAAAAACAATCTAAAACTCTTAAAGCATCAATGCCTTTCTCATTCAGAGTTTCAAAATGGCTTTTTAAAATTTTGCCTTATTTAAAAGAAAAAATACAAATAAAATACATCTGTCACTATCTGAAGTCATGCTTTTGAAAATTAAGAATTACAGTTTGGTTTACAGCTTTTTCCATAATATATATATTAAATACATTCTTATTTTAAAGAGAACATTTATGTATGTTATCCTTCATGAGCAGTAACAATATATAGTTATCATGCTAATTTTGTATCAGGGCGTTGGAAATATCAATAAAACATCCTGGAGGCAAAAGCTGAGATAAATGAGAGTGATATACTAAAACAATACAGTACAGACACCTTTTCAGGCATCCTAAATACAAGATCAGCCTTGTATACATGAGTCCTAGATCTATAGCAATCCACTTTGCTCATTGGCTTTACAGGTAGTTCTTGGGTTACAATGGCAATTGGGATTGTAATTTCCGTCACTAAATAATGTGGTTGTCAAATGCAACAATCTGTGACCACCTTGTTTATCAACAACAATCCAGGCAGTCATAGTTATTAGGAGGAGGACTGACAGAAATTGGGGGCAGTGATAAACGAGGGATCAGCCAAGAATCCCTACGTAGCCATAAGTGAATTAAGTCCAATTTTCTTTGAATTATGTTGACCCTTATCTAACTCCATGCAGGTGCTGTTAGTTAATATTCCTGTGCATAGGCATGAGTAGCAAAAAATCAGTATAACTGGACTTTCACATGTGCACTTGATCTTTTGCACCTAGCATCAGAGACTGTGTGAGCCATTAAGAAGCCCTCACATGACCAGAGTCCAAGGCAAACAGGAAAGCGGGCAAGGCTTGGGGCAGATAGGTACTACAAATGGGCCAGCAGGGGCTGGAGGTGGGTGCTCTTGAAGATGGGTAGGCTGGCAGGGGCCATTTACAAGTGGGTGCAAATTTACATTTGCAGGAGCCATTTACAGGTGGGAGAAGAGGTGCCATGTGATCCCAGGGTTCTTGTTCACCGTAGCAAGGCTCCTTGGAAGAAAAAGTAGCAAGAGAGACTTACAAGAATGACCTGAAATTTTCCCTGCCTGCTTCCCCATTGACTTTGCTTGTGGGAAGCTGGAAGGGTTGGTTGCACACTATAATTATATAAGTGCAAGGAAGTTGCAATACTTACAACTTCACAGACCATTCATAGGTTCCCCCTGTTCCAACACCATTGTAATTTTGGTCACTGAATAGTGATCATAACCTGAGGACTACCTGTATTCAAACCAAATGAATAAATATTAAATAAAGCAATTTGATTCTGAAGAAGGAAAAAAAAACAATCTAAACTGGATCTAAAACAAATGTTTCTGCAGTAATTCAACTCTATACAGGGGTGTGGGCATGGACATTACATAAATTCAGCCACTGGTAAACTATATTCCTTTTACTGCAATCTTTTAATCAGAGTTGCAATTTTATTCAGCCTAGACAAGGATATCTGAAAATACAGATTGCAAACTCTATGGAAATGTGAGGCAGACAAGAAATCATAGTCTAGCATTCAATACTGTCTATTTCTTGCTCTGCTTGCATTTCCATATTAAGAGCATTCTTTTTGCTAGAATAAAATACAATTGAAAGTCTCAATACCTTGGTTATCATACTGGCACCATCTCCAGCTAGTAGCTCCATTTCAAAGTTTCGATACATGCTGTCTATAATATTGATTTTATTTACAGCACAGGTTATTCCTTGATTTTTGTCAACGATAACTTGTCCTGAAAGAAAGTTATGCAAAAAAAACACATCCTCGACCATTTAACTAAGATAAAAGTGGTAAACAAAGTATAGAAAACTCTTCCATGAAATGAGTGCTTCATTTCTAAACAAAGAAAGGTAATCTTTATCTACAGTTCTTCCCCAGAGTGTGATGGATTGTATTATACTTGCAAAAAGATGTGGCCTGACTATCTCTTTTTGTCTTTATGGGAAGCTCCTTAAAACTACGTCCTGTGGAACTGCCATAATGCTTGCTTCTGAAATCTTTTAATGTTATATTCTTCCCTACACAGAAAAACGTTACAATTTAACATCCATTTTTCCTCATTTTGGGAAGTTTGTTGCATGGTTAAGGGGCAAAACAGTACCTTAAGCCTGACAAGACACAGTGCCACCCACCATCCAATTAAATTATCCTTCGGTGTAATATTCCTTTATTTTAAAGAGATATTAGAGAGGAAGACGCAATCGTAAAAAGGCAGCAAAAATGGAAAAAAGAGAAATAGCTAGGGAAGGTGGGATCCTTGGTCTCTAATTTTTTTTTAAAACTTGAATTTGAATTCAAGAATTAATATTAGCCAAGTGCGTTTTTACTTAACAGAAAACTTCAATAAAGGGACTTTTCCCATACAAGGTCTAGTCTTTTGTCCTTTCAGTCTATAGCATAGAAAAAACTGCCAAACTATTCTTGACTCAGCATAGGAAACATCAACCAACAACAGTGAGACTGGAATGATCAAAGAGAAAACAGAGAGACACTGAGCAGAGACCTGTGATTATTGCCAGTCTACAGCCACTGGGACTGCTGAAAGGAAGAAGCTGGCATTTTGCCAACTGACAATTTTGGATATTAACAAGAATTAGGATGTAAAAACATCAGAACAGAACTCCCACGTAAAAGTCTTTGAAATCCCGGCTTTCCCCCAGAGGTTGGTTTAGAATATAAGTGGTGAGCCTTTTTTGGGGGGCTGGGGGTGGGGGTTACATGTTAATTTTAATGTCTTTTCCTCTGGACATATATAATTCTTTATCTTTTATCTTGGTTCCTGCTGTTTGTAATGTTGTATGCCACCCAGAATCTTTAAGGTTCACAAATTTTGATAAATATAATACACTATCTCTTTTTTTTTTAACATTACGCAGACACATTACCTCTTCTATATTATGCAGCGACCATCCCTCAGGTTGTCTGCACCTTCTGAAGGGATAGGGAAGGGATAAAACTGAATGCTTGGCATTCTGTGGATGCTGCTGGAATCATCATCCTAAGCTTACCGTGCCAGGAAATCAGTACACTATGTGACTTCCACACACCATGCCTCTGCCATTCCATACACCATTCCACTCCGTCAGCCCTTCCCCTGCTGCCGAGAAATAGGGGACTGAACCACATGACAATGCTGAAATACAGTTGCTTTCAAACGCTTTTAAACTGACAAAACTGATGGACATGTTTTACCCAAATCAATCATGCCTAAGATTGCAGAAAGAGATGTGTTGTTAGCTTTCAACCACACCCAAAAGTCAAGCAAAAGACGCAGTTCTATGACTTCATATTTAAACTCAGGGAAATTGAATATTCCATTTATTCTTCCAGGTTCTGTTGCATTCTACAGCTTCCCTGAATACACAACTCTAGGAAGATAACAGCTCAGCAGTTGCGCTCATACTCTTCAAGCAGAAGGTCACAAATTTCGATTTCCCCAGCATCTTTATTTAAAAGGATTGGTTAGCAGCTGACGGGAAAAGACCTCTGCCTCCAATTTTAGAAAGCCGCTGCCAAGGCTAGATTGACAGTCTGAGCTGATATAAAGTACTTTCCTCTTTTTTTTAAAAAAACAAAACAAAACGTATAAATCATTAAAACTAACCTTGCTTTAAATTAAATTCTGCATCACATATTGTGCTAGTTTATGCACTATTACGCACACATCAGTATCCTTTACCAAAGATTTATTGCTGCTGAACTATGTAAAACAACTTGCCTTATTTTAGGCATTGAAAAGCTCGAATGGTTTTTCATATCTAGTTTTAAAATATTAGCCCGATTATCTCTTTAGAAACCATTAAAAAGCATTTCTACAGTTTTTTGGTTACACAGTAATTCCTGACCATAACCTACCAATTAAATGTTTATAAGGCAGCTGATGGCTTCTCAGATTCATGTGAGCTATATGGCCAATTCTGCTAAAGGCTGTGGTGATCTCCTGGCCTTCAGGAAGCACGGCGTTCAGAATTTCTTCTGTCTTGAAGTTATCATAAGTAAGTTCCATGTTATACTTGACTGTTTCAGGGTTAACACCAAAGCTTTTTAAGATCTGTTGCTCGGATTCACCCAGAGAACCATCAGCAGATATTTTATGTGGGTCTAACAAAATGTACTTTCTGTTTTCATCGTCAGGGTTTTCAACGACTCTCTTGAGTCCTGGTCGCTGGAGTAGTACTCCTTTAAGAGACTTCAGCAGATTGCTTGTTATGTCTTTGTTAACTATAAGAGCTGGGATGATAATATCATTTTTGAAAGCAGTTCTGTCAAGGGTGGTCATTCCACGTACTCTGGGATGCGGCAAGAACCCATCAAGGTCAGGTTTCTTATCAGCCATCTCCTGCAGGGAGAAGAAACTTTGCCTCTGAATTTCTGGAAGACGTTCAGGCAATCGATTAAGAGATTGGTTCCAAAGCAGCCACAGTGTTGGAAATAATGTTTCTGATCCAAAATACTTCACTTTCAGGAGGCAAGGGAATAAGTGTTCTAACTGCCTTAAAAATCTAAAAGAAAAAGTATTCATTTTTAGATATTACTCAGAAAGAAAGTACAAGTTTGCATGTCTGTACGGCACTCACAAACCATTCATATAAGAAAGTATACACCAAACTAAGGGTTATGCAAGATTTGATGTAATAATAAATTTCACAGAAGATTGATCTACAAATCATGCTTACTCATTTAGGGGTCTTTGGTACTCTCTCAGCTTGGTGGTTTTCTTGCAGACATCATCAACACTGATCATCAGCACTAATGAAGCTACCTAGTTTGGTACTGAATGAAACATCTGCAAGAAAACTACCAAGCTCAGAGAGCACCAAGCATCTGCAAGAAAACTACCAAGCTCAGAGAGCACCAAGCATCCCACAGTTCTACCCTGAGCTAAAAAATATTTTCTTCTATTCCCTTGTGTGTCCAATCACACTTGGCCAATAAAGAATTCCATTCCTATTCCTATTCTTATTCCATTCCATTCCATTCCATTCTCTTGAAAATTCCCTGCTAGCCATAGCTTCCTTTTTTTATCCAAAGTGGCAAGTTATGATTACTATGTTCAGAACAAGCCAAACTTCTAAACCAAGTTTGAAGGATAGTTTAAAATCTTGGCTTGTTCTAGAACCTAGACATTTTAGTCATAATTTTGGTAATCCCAAAATTACAATTAAAGGATTTCTGAGTTTATCTACCGCATGGCAAGAGAAGGCAAAATCAAATATTAATAAATGTGCAAATGAAGAACCAAAAGGAGACCAGAATGTCACAGATTTCTCATCTCGCTCTTAGCATAGTCCAGTTGTCTTGCACCAAAAAGACATGAAAAACTCAATAACCATGTTTCATGATCACATACCAAGTTGAATTGAGTTTTCAAAACATGGGTAAACCTGAAATAAGACAAACTATATCTTATCGATAGCATAAAATACTACAGAGTGCAAGTAGTCATTGACTTACAACCATTCATTTAGTGACTGAAGTTACAATGGCACTGAAAAAATTGACTTATGATTGTTTTTCACATTTATGACCACTGCAATCTCCTCATGATCATGTGATCAAAGTTCAGATGCTTGGGAACTGGTTCATATTTATGACAGTTGCAATGTCTCAAGGTCATGTGATCACCTTTTGTGACATTCTGACAACCAAAGTCATCAGGAAAGCTGGATTCACTTAACCATGTTGCTAACTGAACTGCAGTGACTCACTTAAGTGACTCACTTAACAACTGTCTCGCCTAGCAATGGAAATTTTGGTCTCGATTGTGATCATAAGTCGAGGACTACCTGTACTATATCAGTTCTTTGCAGTCCAGCCTGCAAAGAAATTTACCTATATCTTGGTAAATTTTTAAATTATTCCTCTTAAATCATTTTGGCATACATTTATACATTACTTTGTGTGAATATGTCTATGCATGCTCGAGTCAGCTACCACTTTAGTAGCTTCAAAAAAAAAGTTGGACCAATTTATGGACATCATGGAATCAAATATGATGCATTTTAGCATTTTACCACACTGAAATTTGTTTTTCATTTATTGTATTGTTGCTAACCACTATTATTTTTAAATTTTATTTTTATTTATTACATTTTTATGCCACCCATCTCCCCTATAAGGCGATTCTGGGTGGCTTAATGAAATACCAGGACACATATGAGCATAATAATGCCATTGAATATTAGGAATAATCTTGTTATTTATCTACAGTCGAAGGTTGTGTAGTTTTCTGTGATTGGAGATCTTCACAAGGTAGACGGTTACCTGCATAGGAGGGCGTTTTTGCAAAGAGCTTTCTAACAAGCTGGCGCTCCCTCTTACGCATTATAAGCCAGTCAGAAGAACGCTGTTTTAAACACTTGATTTCTCCCATCGGAAGGGGAGGTTAGGTTTCAATGCTCCCTCCAAATTTGATCCTTTGGAGTTGGACTGTCTCTTGCAGCACGTGCAACGTGCATCTGTCTTACTTTCGGAGAAAAGCCACTCTCCAAAAAGGGATGGTCTGCAGAGGAGAGCTCGAAGTGGGTTCCTCATACGCGAGACACCACTCCCCCCCCCCTTCTCGTGCCCCCTACTGAAACGAGGGCAGAGAAAGACGCCCTTCCCGCGTCTCCCGGCCTCACCTCATACCGGCCTGGCGCCGCGTTGCCTTCGCTCCTTCCCTTCAGAGCAGGCCGGCCTCCCCGGCCTCATCATCACCCGTCGCCGCGGCGGAGGGCGGTGCGTCTCGGCCTTCCCGCCCTCAGGCTGGCTCTGGGTTGGGCCGAGTGCCTCCTTCTGCTCCTCCTCCTCCTCCTCGGCCGGCTGATCCTAAGGACAGGCTGACTGAGAAAGCGGCGGTGGCTGAGGTTATAGCAGCCTTTGGTCGCCCAGCGCACCATGGACCAGCCGCGAATCTGCACAGTCAATTCCGAGCCGGGATGGTATTTGTCGGCTCAGGACCTGGAAGAGGGAGCCCCGCTCCTCTCGCCCCCGGACACGGTGCGTGTCGTGCTTGGGGGCTTCTCGGGGTGCGGGCACGCGCGGCTTTCGCGGGGAGCCTTTGCAGGCTTTCCCTTTCCTTTTCTCCTTCTCTCGCTGTCTGACCGGCAGGAACCGCAGTTTCTGAATTAACTCATTTGCTGGGTTCGCTTAATACACTGAGCCAGTGTTTGCAAGATGTACGGAGCCCAACTCCAGAAGTCCCAGCGGGGGAATTTTGAGAGGTCCCCACATCTTAAGGCTAACCAAATCGGCTGGCTGTGCACAACAGTGCCGAACCGCTAGAAACAAAGAGTTAGCTCTTACCAAGCTTAATAGCTAGAAATGTGCAGACACACAGCTAGTTGTGCGTTTGAACTCAAAGGTGAAAAACATCCAGGGTGAGTCAGGGTGAAGAAGTCACATGGTATGATTGCCATTACTAAGTGACCTTGCTTGTTCCTCTTCACAATAGCATCCCTTTCAAATGTGGTGGACTACAGTTCTAGTGGCCTCCCCAATTGAAAACGTTTATTTAAAGACACTTATATTTCACAGCATCTTAAAGCCTCTCTGGAAGTGCCCTATTACCACAGAAGCAAATAATGCAACAGAGATCCTCCCCACTTTATAATTTTCCAACCTGTCCAGATGGGATATTCCGCATCGTTCGTCTCCTAGAACTTTCCAACCCTGTGCAATCTATAGTATGGGTAGATATTCTTGTACATCCATGGTGATAGTAGACATCTTTTTCAACAAAGATTTGCTCCAGGAACATCCCATATGCGTCTTCATAAAGCCACATAACACAAATGCATCCATGTACATGGATGCAGCTATCCTACAATTGTTTTTCATAGACTTTGGAACTATTTCATTCAACACCTGTCTATTTTGAATATTTAGGGTATATTTAATATAAATGCATAATTCAAATCAGCTCCCATTAAAACAACTGTAGCAAAATATTTGTATGTCAAACACATGATTTAAGATTACTGAGAATCTGTGCCTGTTAATTAATTGGTTTTTTTCATACTTTGTTTGACCTTGCAAAACTATTTAACCTAGATTAAGTGATCTGAATGTAACAATGCATTTGGTTCTAACATTTGTAGGCATCATTGAATCATGTATCAACTGGCACCTCCTTCGGCTTTTCTGTATTTAATTTAATGAATGCTATCATGGGAAGTGGGATACTTGGTTTGGCATATGTCATGTCCAAGACAGGAATCATTGGATTCAGGTATGTTTTTATCATCAGTTCCTTTTTTTAAAAAAACTTTATTGTGGTCTATATTTTTGTTTACTTTAAGAGTTGGGATTTTTAAAATTTAAGTAAAACTGATTATTTTAAGAATAAAAATAACTAAAATTGAACAAGCAGATTGAGAGAATGTTAAATTCCAGATCCCTTCTCTAGTCTGTAGTGGTATACTGTTGGACATTACTAATTATGATTTCAAATACAAAAATCAGCATTTAATTTTAATAAATATCATTTTTGATCTCTCTACAAAATCAAGAGAAAATAGTGTGGAGAAAGGTACATTGTGATGCTTTGCATGCAGTTCAGTTCTCAGCATCTCCAGCCAAAGATGGAAAAGAGTTGTCTAACTCCAAAGAACTTATCATTGCAGACAATACTGAGCAAGATATTCTGATACAGATAAAGCTGCTTTCTATTTATATATAATAGAACGAAAAATAATTAAATCAATGAAGACCTGCTGACTGAATTGGTGTAGGGATTTATTTTATCAGAAGTCCTATATTCTGCAACTGTAGTATAGAAATCAGTATTGTATTCACATTGTTCAAATCTGGTTTATTGAATGAACCAATTCAGCCTTGCAGATATATCAAGTAATCATAACTTTTCTCCTACAATAATAGCAAATCAATCAAATTATATTTTAGTGTAAATGAATAAATTCAGTCCAGTCTGATTTAGTAGTGCTAGCCAGAGTACTATGTGACTGAAAGAGTCCATCACCATTTTAATTAGAAATGCCAAACGTATCTTCTTAATGTAGAAAAGTCCTTCTTTCTTCATATTCTATTTACTAAAATATTCAAAGTTAAAGTTCTGTAATTACCTATGTAAAAATCAGGTTTTGGTATATCAGTTTTCCAAATTGCACAAATATTTGTTTTGATGGATACATATTGGAGACATTTTTTGGGGGCTTGTGAATTATGATTCACTTTGCCATCCAAGGTTTATACAACTAGAACCAGATACTGTGATGATTAGTGAGCAAACATATAGCTGATGTTTATTGTTCCTATGCTCATTGGTATCTGCTCATCACAAAGATAAAATACAATCATTTAAAATACTTTAAATGTTACCAAAGCGTATGTTGTAACAAAAGGTTTGTTATTTTTGCTAGATGTGAATGAGTCATGAAAGTTGCTAAATTCAGTATCAGAGAAAAATCAGAAAAAGCAGAACATGGAAAAAGGAATTAGCAGTCATGTGCATCATATTTTATCTTTTAAGATACAAAACGAGGAAACGTCATGATTTTTTTTTTGTTCTTGATTGTTTGGGGGAAAATGTAGCTTTTCAACTCTCCATTTTAGTGGGAAACAATGATTGATGACATTGACATTTATTATTTCTCCCTTTGTCCTAGTGTGCTGATGTTAATTGTTGCTACCCTTGCATCTTATTCTATATTTCTGTTGCTTACGATGTGCATTTACACTGGTAAGTAAAAATGCCATACAGTTTTATGGAGCTATGTATAAAACTTCATAAATCTTTAGTGGGGGCAAAATAGAAATTCATTTCACTAGTCGCACCCTTAGAATAGTCTCTGCAATACAGCCAAATAATTTTTAGCCGTATAATATTACTATGAGGGTCAGCAGCCTTTTTAGATGGTGACACTGTTGCACAAACCTGGCTACCCATATATGTATATTCATATGTGCATACATATATACATGCATATACATATACACGCACATATGACAAATTACATCATTATTGTTGCTAAGAAAACTGTATGGATATATTATCTCTTTAGTAGTTGATGATGATGATAATGATGATATCCATTAGGTGGTAGCTGATTTTTGGTGGTTCTATGGCCCAGGTCTCTCCACATCTTCCAAATTTGTGTAGTTATCAGGAGATAAATAGATCGATAGATTCTTTACCTGTACAGATATAGTTTGAAAGTTATACTTTAAAAAGTTGTGCTAATATATTTAAATATTTTAAAAAATCCACCTAGTTTGTCTGAATTGTTGATTACTAGGACTATAAATTATTAATGTTGATTATATATCTGATGAAAAAAATACTTTATCTTTGTGATTTATAAATTGAGGTATGCATTTTGTCTTTACTTCTGGAATATTTTCAAGAACAAGTTCTGAATTTTGTTCTTATTTAATATATTCATTCAGTGAGGTGATAGGATTATGGTCACGCTTTAGAGCTCTTTTAACATGGACGATTCTGAAAATAGGATTTGCTGCAGTTTGACAATATACTTATCACATCTTTTCTTTAGAATTTAATTAGAAACTATATTTGCTGCTTTGGGTTAGAAAGGAGCTAAACATGCTTGCTAGATGTCATGTACATTGCAAAAACAGTGTCTCATAATCTCTGTTTTGGGTAATTTTTCACCTGAATTTCAGAAGTTTATAGACATACAAGTGGAGATATATTGAAAAAAAATGAAATATGAAGAAAAGACATAGAGGGGCATGCCTTTTGTGGAAATGTGAATGCGGTTAGTAGAATGGAGTCCAGAAAACTTAGGTCATTTTTTAAAAAGCATTTCTTTCCTTTTATCTGAACCAGTTGACAGTTCCCTTCCAATATTGTCTTCATATATCTTTAACTGATTATTCATTGGGTCTTTACTAATGATACTGAATGATAGCTCCCTGCCCCCATCAAATAGCTTTCATTGCTGCTGAAGAAGAGTTAAAGATCTTTCCAAGTAAAATAATATAACTATGACAAGCTACATTAAAGCCTTCTGGATGTTTAGTTGGTGATGAGAGAAGAAGAGGGAGAAGAGAAGAAAATATGAAGCTGCAAAGACAAACTGAAATAGGAACATGGACTGTAAGAAGTATAAAATCTCCAATGAAAAGTGTAATGAATCAACTATACATGATAACTTATGCATCAATGAATTAAAATGTATTGAACTTGGACACTTTCGGTCAGAAGGTCATATTGTTATTTATTCAGGATACAAAAATAATCAGTTGTTTTCAGTGATAGTATTTGCTATATACCGTGAATAGCAAAGAAAATACTTGGGTACAATGCAATTAATGAGCTAATAACATTAACTACACCTTTTGGACTAGTTACCCAATAAGATGGGTATGATAATTTAATATGATGGTTATCCAAGTTTATGTCTAACCACTGATACAACAGAACTTGCGAATAAGATGTGCTGCATTGCAGTTAGTGATAGGACTACCAAAGTTGGAAATAGTATGCAGGAAAATACAATTGGATTGTATGGCCTTGAAAACAGAAGTTAAGAATGACAATCAGTTTCTGCCCATCCAGTTATTACTTCATTGATAACATGTTCTTAAAATGACCCCTGTAGTGAACATTGCTAGATGGAGAACACAGAAATTAAACTGGATATGTTATTGGTATAAAGATGTGGAAAAACTCAGGTATGTTAGCAAACAAATTGTGCAAGGCTGATTATAGAACAGATCATGAACTGTTCATGGGCAAGTTCTAAATCAAGCTAGCAGGGGTGTCAAAACTGGCGGCCCATCATGTGCAGGCCACACCCACCCCAGCTCCGCAAAGAGAAAAAAATGATACATCACGTGATGGCAATGTGACATGGTGAGTTTGACACCATGGTAAACTATAGCAAAAAGCTTTCCATATGTTTCTGTGCATACAGCTACAAAATATGGAATCACTAGGAAGTCCTGAGTCTCACTGATAAAGAACCAGAGAAACTGTGCAATGAAATGAAGGACGTTGTTAAAGAAGACCATGAAGAAATATTTCTAAAGAAGCCAAAACCAAGAAAGCAACATTCTCAAGAAGGAATTTAATGAAGAAAGTAGTTAGAAAAGACGAGCAATATTTCAACATCTATATAAATATCAAAGAAAGAAACAAGAAAATCATGACAACTATTTACAAAGTATTTTTAACTCAGGAGGACGCTAATGATGACACTAACTGATTTAAATTAGGTGGAAGGAGTGTGGTGAAATACTGTGTAGTAGTGATCTCAATTTAAAAATAAAAGACTGCTTATTTACAAGAACCTCCAGTACTTGGAAATTAAGTTAATCAGCATTCTTATTATTAAATTTCTCTAAATTAAATTAAATCAGAAGGCAAGAGGAATTTGTAGAACATTTATGAAAAAACAGTAAGCAACAGAAGAATCTAGCCACAGGGGTTGCAAGCCAGTGACTTCTGTGCCGGTTCCAAGCCTGAATAAATAGAGAGGGTTGCGTCAGGAAGGACATCCGGCGTAAAAACATGCCAAATTTAAATATGCAAATCATCAGTGTTAATTCTATACTGGATTGGTTGAGGTCCGGGTTAACAACGACCACCACCAGTGCAGTTGACCTACAGGAAGCTGGTGGAAATTGGACTATTGTTGGTCAAAGAAGGAGACGCGGCAGAAGGATTTAAAGACAGAAGAGGAAAGGCAGGAGTATAGATCTGAGAATAGGGACTCTTAACGTTGGCAAAATGACAGGGAAAGATAGAGAGCTGGTAGACATGATGGAGAGAAGGAAGGTTGTGTGTGCAGGAGACCAGGTGGAAGGGTACCAAAGCAAGTAGAATTGGAGGGGGATACAAACTGTTTTATTATGGTATGGATAGGAAGAGAAATGGGTAGGAATGATCCTGAAGGAGGAACTCATGAGGAATGTTTTAGAGGCGAAAAGAGTGTCAGACAGAGTGATCAGTTTGAAGCTGGAAATTGAAGGGGTAATGTTGAATGTAATCAGTGGTTATGCTCCACAAGTA